>JBBPBX010053356.1:0-23871 GCA_038048925.1 Garcialebias charrua | reverse complement strand
AGTGCCAAACTGCCTCCCTCAAATCTTACACCGCAGGAAAGGAGAGCCATAACATCACTCAGCCAAGACCAAAACATCACCATTTTACCAGCGGACAAAGGAAGATGCACAGTAATACTCAACACATCTGATTACCAGGAGAAAATAACCACACTACTGAGTGACAGGAACACCTATGAGCACCTGAAGAGGGATCCAACTAACACCTTTAAAAAGAAAGTCACTGATTATCTGCAAAAACTTGAAAAGGAGAAAACAATCAATCGATCATTGTATTACAGATTATACCCGGGTGAGGCCACTCCCTGTCTGTACGGACTTCCAAAAATACACAAAGAAGATACACCTCTCAGACCCATCGTGAGCAGCATGAACTCAGTGACATACAATGTTGCTAAACATCTGGCTGGTATTTTAGCTCCTCTGGTTGGAAACACACCTCATCATATAAAGAACTCCATTGATTTTTCCAACAAAGTTCAACATTTGAAGCTAACCCCGGGAGAAACTCTTGTATCGTATGATGTGACTTCTCTGTTCACATGCATACCCATTTCTGAAGCAGTAGAAACCGTCAAAAAACGACTTCTACAGGACAAGGATTTGGACAAAAGGACCAACTTAACCCCAGACCACATCTGCACCTTGCTGGATCTCTGCCTCTCCACCACTTATTTCAAGTTCAATGACAGTTTTTATAGACAGAAGCACGGCTGTGCCATGGGATCTCCAGTGTCACCCATTGTTGCAAACCTCTACATGGAGGAAGTGGAACAGAGAGCCCTTAACTCCTATGAGGGGACAACTCCAAGCCATTGGTTCCGTTATGTGGATGACACCTGGGTCAAAATCCAAGCCAGGGAGGTGGAAGCTTTCACCAGACACATTAACTCAGTTGATAACAACATCAAGTTCACCAGAGAGGATGCTAACGATAACAAGCTGCCTTTTTTGGACTGTTTGGTGCATATGGAGGGAGAGGACAGTCTCAACATTGAAGTTTACAGAAAACCAACCCACACAGACCAGTATCTTCTGTTTGACTCTCACCATCCACTGGAGCACAAACTTTCTGTTATCAGAACCTTACAGCATCGGGCAGAACACATCCCCACAAGGACAGAAGGGAAGGAAAAGGAACAGAAACACATCAACAAATCGCTGCAAACATGTGGATATCCCAACTGGGCTTTTGTCAAGTCAGCGAGAAAATCTGCTAAACACAATAATCAACAGAAAAATGCTAACAGACGGAAAAACATTGTCATTCCTTATGTTGCTGGAGTCTCAGAGAATTTCAGAAGGATTTTCAACAAACACAACATCCCAGTACATTTCAAACCCAGCAGAACTCTCAGACAGAGGCTGGTCCACCCGAAGGACAGAACCCCCACACACAAACAGAGTGGTGTGGTGTATGCAGTCCAGTGCAGCGAGGTCTGCTCAGACCGTTACATTGGAGAAACGAAGCAGCCTCTTCACAAACGAATGTCCCAACACAGGAGAGCCACCACCTCTGGACAAAACTCAGCTGTTCACCTTCACCTCACGGACAAGGGACACTCATTTGAGGATGAAAATGTGCAAATTTTGGACCGAGAACACAGATGGTTTGAGAGGGGTGTTAAGGAAGCTTTGTATGTTAAGAGAGAAAAACCTTCTCTTAACAGAGGAGGAGGTCTGAGATTTCAACTTTCCAAAACTTACAACTCAGTTTTGGGGCTGATTCACAAAGGTCTTACACCGGATGGGAGCAGAGGTGTCTTGTCTGTGAATTAGACTAACAAAGTTTGTTGAGAAGCCTCTGTTGTTGGGCTGTGAGGTGTTGTTTGTCAATTTACATACAGTTGTTGTGTTTTCTGTCAGAGACTTCAAGGGAACTCCCTACTGTTAAGGTGTGTTCGGTCAATTTACATGTATGTGTTACCTCAGCTGTGATTAGTTGTGTTTTCTGTCAGAGACTTCAAGGGACTCCCTACTGTTAAGGTGTGATCTGTCAATTTACATGTATGTGTTATTGACTTGTAAGCCTGTATAAAACTTCTCGTTCTCACAGCTTCCATTCAGAATTGAAAAAGACTTCTGGACAGAAGTCGAAACGTTTTCTGTTACAAATAAAGTCCAGTTGATCCTGAATTGAACGCCTTTTTGATATACTAACTTGATGTATTTTAACCAGAAGCATGGCAGCTCTTCGGCCGAACTCGACTACACGTTGGTACACTTGGCAAGCATTTGACGACTTTGTTACCTCGTGAAGACGTCAGTCCCCAGTTGGTCCCACTGGCCAGTTTGTTTACCGTTTTCAGCATCTCCAGACGTGCGCCTTGACTCGAACCGAAAGTAACGGCAGCTCCTGGTGTTGTTTTCAAGATTTGACGTTCCTTAAAAGAATGTCAATAAAGTGAAGCTTTTCACGGCTTGAAATAGATTCATAACAGGCATGTTATAAATCTTTTAACTGAATGACGTGTCCTTAGCGTGTGACTAGACGATCATCAGTTCTTAGACGAAGACTCACATCCTAGTCTCGTCCGTAGACTCAAGGAAAACAGGAAGTCAGAGCTCTTTTAAGGCTAACTTGACCTAGAAAGACGGAGCTCTCTCTGATTGGTCTGTGGTGAGCCATGAGCCACTGAGAGCAACAGAGTGGAGGCATAAGTTAGGTTAAAATGTCAGAAAGATAGAAAGATAAGAAGTTTAGTTTTAAGACGCCAGTATACATGATAAAAGCTGATTAAAACTGTCTTAACTTCATTAACAACACTGTTGATCTGTTGGTTTGATTACGACAAACGTCATTACAGCATCACATATGAACCCTACTATGATAATAGCAAAAACAGACATCATTAACCTTGATTATTTAAGGACAAAAACGAAACGTCTCTTGTTGTCCTGTTTTCAAACTAAATGAAAAAGATAAAGTGTTCCTTTTATCTTCTCATGCAAGTTCGAGAGGAGAAATCCTTCATGTACCACATTTTGAGGAAATGTCCAGTTTGAATTAAATAGTCCTTGACTATCAAACATTAAATGCACTAATGATTGTACAAATAACACGTTATTCATTGATGACATTTGAATTAACACAAATTAAAAGAAGTCTCTGGATGACTTAATTTATGATGTTTGATTCAAATTAAAGTAATAAAAGTATTATTGTCCCTTCAGGGATAACTCCCAAAAAGGTCATTACTGAGAACGATCAGAGACGTGCTTCAAACTCAAGGTTGTATCACTACAGTCCCCCCTTTTGGAACTCATCGCCTGTCCACGGCGATGAGGTCCAACACAAAAGGATACCACCGAATGTCTCTGATCGTGATGTAATCCAGCAAGTGGAAAAAAAAATCAAAAATTATAATCCCATAAAGTTTTTGGAAATTCCATACTGTTTGTAGGTAATCCCTTAGCGGAAAGCTTTTAATCCTTTGGAAAACAAAGTCATAATCCACAGCGGTAATTCCACAGCGGTAATTCCATAACGATTAGAGTTGTTGATTTCATCAGCAACAATTGTTTCAATCAGCATGTAGAGGGGATCCCTCGATTGACGCAGAGGAGGCGACCCTTGGATGAAGGTTGAAGACCAACGTTGGAGTAGCAGGTCCCCACATCGAAGGTTGAAGGCTGGTTGGTTTCCAGTCCGTGCCACTCTGGTTCTATGTGTCATGCATTTATGTGGTTTTAGGTGGGCTTATGATTGGGACTTTACATTAAGCCTTACCTATATGCACCTGGTATGTAAGCTATCATGGTTTAGATCAGCTATAACTACCAATTAAGGGGTGGATCATGCATCAAAGTTAAATATAGGGATCTACGTCTATAGAAGGTTCAGGAGGGCTTCTGTAACGAAGGCCTCTTCTTCCAAACTATTCCTCCATTCATAACTTAGCTTAAAGTTAAACTAAAATAGAAAAGAAAATATAGTATGGTCTAAATGTCTGTTGTCCTTTTAGACGAACGACGTAAGATTTGGTATTCCCTATAGATTTTGAAGTCTATGGCGAGACTCATCAAAAATGAATAGGTAATCTAGAATGGAAACGATCGAATCGGTTCTACTTAAATGATTGTGAAATCAGTGTAGATTATAGTACCTTAAGTAGCATTAATCTACAATGACTCTTCAATTATTGAGGTTTTTAACAAAATGAAACTGCATGTTGGCATAGTTAAATCCATTTAAGTCTTTAACTAACATTAATACAAAACCTCTTTTTGCTGGGAGTGTTGAGAAAACAATACCAAACTTCAATAACAACAAAAATAGCAATTAAGCAACTAGAAAACAACGTTTTACTGCTTCAACTCACTCCTGTTGTCAGATTCCAACGTGTATCACACAAGAAAAACAGGTCTTAGCTTTATAACCGATGCCAATTAAATCTTGCAGATTTAAACGGTTGTTAAGGTTAGTTTTTGTTGTTGTGGGTTTTTAGACTTAGCGTTTCAAAGTTCTAGTTGGAACGGTTTCTTTTAGCAACTAATATAGTTTAAACTGTTTAGTTTATTTACTATCGTGTGCTTGGACGACCTTAATTTCCCATGAAGTCTGTGAGTTTGTGAGATCTTTGTCGTTTGTGGGGTTATTGAAATCTTTGTCTTTGTCTTGGGCATGACCTAACATCACCCCCCTGGGGTCATGGGGGACCACGCACACAGGTGAGGACGTCCGTCCATGGGCACGAGTTAGGATGCCTTTGTTTAGTCTAAGCTGTTTGCGCAGCTGAGAGTAGACAGTACACAGGAACCTTATAGGTTTCGGCCAACGTTTCTTCGTACGTTTACCTCTTTCTGTGTAATTCAGGTGTGTCACAACTGTCGGCACAGTTGCAGGTGTGTCTGATTGTTCAGACTGCGACGGGTCACTGTCGTTGAGTGTGTCTTCCCACTTCTTGACTGAAGAGGGGCTCTTTGAGTCTGTAGAAACTATGTCATTTCTGATTAGTTCTAGACTCAAATGCACTTGAACCAAGGTTTCATCGAAAGCTTGGCTGATTGCCGATTTATCTGTCCCAGAGGACAGTACAGCGTCTTCGGTGTGGGATCCTTGGATCTCTACACCTTCTACTACCTGTGGTAGGTAGTGTTCAGTGAGTGCTGATTGTTCCAGCTCGCAGAGGAGGTTCTCATGTTGGGCCAGGGTTGGGTCCAACTTTTGTGTCTCTTCTGCCTCACCTGTATTTGAAGGTTCACTTACCGGGCTTGTGCTCTCGGTTGGGGAGTCATCCGTGCCTTCTGTGGTACCATCTGTTAGACAGACAGTGTCATGACCTTCAGGATCTTGTTGACTGTCAGCATTTTGTTCTCTGTCAGCTTCTTTGGCAATGTTGTTGTTATTGTCCTCAATGTTATTATTGTTGAAAGCTGTGTGCTCTGAGTTTTTGTGAAAGACAATGCTGCACATCGCTCCACCAGGTTGGACAATGATGTATGTGTTATTATCAATGATAATGCCACTCATTGTATCAGGTTGGTCAACCACTGTAACATTCAAATCTTCTAACAAACAACTTACTTCCTCTGTCTCTTCCGAGCGCAGAGGTGTTATGCCTTTTTTCTGGAGCATTTGTGACTCTTTGCATGTCTCGAACTGTTGCATTCGAGGTGCAGGAGGAGGAGGAGCAGGTCCTTGGCTCTGAACAAACCTCTTTGGGTTTTTCGTAGAGCTGACATCTCCCTTTTGTGGTATTGTGCTTGTCTCAGATTTTTCTATCTGTGTAGCTACAGCAGCAGAGCTCCATTTAAACCACTTTGAGTCACTGTTCCAGTTGGCACCAACATTTCGTTGTTTGTCTGTTTGAAAAGCTTGTTTATCCTCGCTTTCCGTAGAAGAGGGAACCTCTTCTATTTTTAGCGACTGGGGTTTGACCTTTTGACCTGGGCACACCTCTAAGGGTGTTTCGCTTTGCATGTGTAAATCGCTGAACAGTCTCGCCCCCGCCTATCTCTCGGATCTGATTCACCCATATGTCCCTCCACGTGCTTTGAGGTCAGAGGATCAGGTACTCTTAATAGTTCCAGAAACTCGCCTTAAGCGCAAGGGTGACAGGGCGTTCTCTGTAGCAGGCCCAAGACTCTGGAACGAGTTACCGCTGCTCATCAAACAGGCCCCCTCCCTCTCAGTTTTCAAATCCCGGTTAAAAACTCACTACTACTCCATCGCTTTCAATGCCAGCTGATTTGTATTGGATCGTTTGATTTATGATCTGCAATGTTTTTATGTTTTTCGTGTTGTACTTCATTGTCTGTGTTGCCTGTTGCGTGTTTGTTTGTCCAGCACTTTGGTGTGGACTTGTTCCTGTTTAAAGTGCTTTATAAATAAAATGGTATTGTATGGTATGGTATGTGAGCTTCAAAAACATTTATAGCGCACTCTTTTATTTCATCGATGGTGTTTTTGTAATAACACGTGAGGTGTAGAACTTTTCTCAGCGTGGGGTGGGGATTGAAGCTGAAAAGAAGTTTGACATTTTCATCTTCTTGCATGTCTGGTTCATTTTGGTCACCAAAATGTGCTTTTGTAATTCTATCACAGAACAGTAATGGGTGTTCATCTTTCTCTTGCAAGATGTGCTTTGCAGCTAGGCATCCACCATGCTTAGCGGGAGTTTCTTCCAACTCACCTGGGGACACCTGTAAGAGTGTCTTGCTTTGCAGGTGAACGTCGAAAACATTTATAGCACATTGTTTTATTTCTTCCATGGTTTGCTTTTTATACAAACCCATGGTGCACAGCTTAGATCTTATCTCAGGGAGGAGATTTTTGCTGAAAGCAACCCTGAAAAGTACCTGTTCTTCCAGGCCCGGTTCCATTATGTCACCATACGCCTGGAGAATCCTGTCAAAATACATCAAAGGATGTTCACCTTTTTTCTGCAAGACATTAAGAGCAACTGAGTAGTCACCATGTTTTTAGACAGATTCTCTCTCTGTGCGAGGTGCAGGGGGAGCAGGTCCTTGTCTTAGGGGTACCTGTTGGGACCCTTTGTTGTAAAAGTCAACTAGATGCTCATACTTCCTAAACCTTGGACACACACCTTTTTGAAATTCCATCTTTGTTTTGATTTTTATGAAAAATCAATAAGACGGTTCTTAATTTAATGTGTGCAAATAAATCTTTTCTTTTAGTTTAACGGTGAGTCAATCAAACTAGCCAGCTTTCTAGTTTAAGTGTTTCACTGTGTAATAAGTATCATTATTCATAAGTACCTTCCTTACAGGCTTTACCCTTAATGAACTTGAAAAAGTTAAATGCAAGCAGTGTTAACTTTAAATAGAACTTATTTTTTAACAACAGTTAACTAATCCAAGCATGATTTCTGTTTTACTAACTCAAACGCTTTTTAAAAGATTTGAAATACATGCAATATTCACACTAAAATGTTCCCAGGATGCTGTTTCATCAAGCCTTAAAATAATGTTTTTCAGTTTCAGTGAAACTGTTTTATTGTATTTGACAATTAGCAGGAGTGAAAAAGGTCTGTTAGTTATTTTAAACATTTTTTTATTTAAAATAAACTGTTGTGCACAGAATAACTTTAACAGATGTTTTAAGATAAATGCAGGTTTTAGCATCTATTCTGTGTAAATGTTTCCTGTTCTCATTCCTTTAAACCAGCAGATTGCAGGTTTTCAAAGCTTAAATTTACCACAATGTGACTGTAATTACTCATTCTGGCCGCTTTAGAGGCGCTGTTGACTCTAAGGCCACGTTGACTACCGCTAATTCCGTTAGCTTGAAAACGAACACGGTGAAAAATCAATTTTTTGGATGAGTTTTAGCCTGGATGTGACACTCACCTAAACAAATGTTCATTTAAGAAACGAATGGATTTGTTTAAAATGTTTAGAACAAGTTCTGTGAACTTTCAGAAAAAACGATCTTTTTCCTTTTTTTCGCTATCTGGGTGACGTCACTTCCGTTGACGTGATGCCTTCATGGACTTTTACATACCGTCGGAATTTGTTCGAACGGACTTTTCAATCGGTCCTAAACACTAGTAAATATCTCAAAACACAGCGTTAACCCTAACCCTAACCCTAACCCGCCCCAAAACAGGTTATAACCATCCCTATCCTTCTTGCATGACTCCAACTCCCTCAGAACATCATCATTCTCAGCCTTCAACACATTGCATTGTTGCTGCATTGCATCATTGTCTGCCAGAGCTTTGCTATAAACATCCTCCCTAGCACGAATTCTGTCCTCGTATGAGTCTGTGAGTGACTGCAGCTGCAGCTTTAAAGACTCAACCTCCTGCTGCGCTTCGGCCTGAACCTCATCACATCTGTCTGTAGCAGCCTGGCATGCCACGACTGCAGCATCCCGCTCCTTCGAGAGCTCATCGCCCCTGACCACCTCAAGGTCCAATTTGTCCTTCAGCGAAAGTGCTAACTTCGCCAGGCGTTCAGTGCATTTCTGCTTTGTTTTATCTGACACAGCACCGTCAGCCAAAACTTTCAAAGCTCCCTCTATCTCTGCTTCAAGACAGATCTTTCAACTCCGTACCATAGGAGGTGATCGGATCTGTGAGAAGCACTAAAGCTTTGTCCACACAATCCATGGAAACCGTACGTGCACGATGCTCAGTGTCAACATCAGCTGTTGAGGTATCAGGGGCCTCATCTGTAGAGGCTGCCATCCTATCTGGAAATTTGTGAAACACAAATTAAATGAAGCCACCGTAGAGAGCAAGGCCTACCAGCCTGTTATTCCAAATAAACTTGTATCCAAAATAAATAGGAGGCCGTGTGCTACTGCTCAGTAACATCCAAGATGTGAAATTTAACAAAAATCAGTGATTATTATTAAATTGTCGACCCATGAGATGACCAGCAAGGTCGGCTATCTTTGTGTGATTTCTGTGAAAACCAAGACAAAAGATGCCTCATGTGTGTTATTTTAAACTTGCAGTTTAAAATAAAGTAGACAGCCTTATTGCACAGAATTTATGATAAAAGTGTCAAGTTTTTTCAAAAAGCAGACATGTCTGTATTAATTCTGTGCAACTGTTCTGCTTTTAACATTTGATTATATGTGAAAATCAAATTAAAAGATGCTGTGTGTTCAACATTTCAAAATGTACACTATTAAAAAAACAGGAAAGATGAAATGCAGACAGCAATACATGAACCGTATTCTTCACAGCATCCAGCAGATGGGGGTACAGCGCTGGAAATGAGTTTATCACATCGACTGCAATTTCTCCATCTGACCGCTATAGAGGCGCTGTTGTCACCCGCGAGCGGAGCCTTAGCTTTTAGCTCACGAACATCTAACAACGGATGAAAAGCATCAATCAGATAGATCTAAAGCCTTTACGTGACAAAACTCTAGAACCCCGGTCTTATAATAGACGATTCGATGTGAGTAACATCGTTTAGGACAGGTAATGTGATGTTTAAACATTTTCTCAAAAGAAAAAGACAAGTCGGTTCCCTTAAACTAGATGCAACTTCCGGTGTCACGTGACCTGGTCACATGACGATCGGTAGTCTCAGAGCAACTGACTTAATACACCCATTAAAATCTCAAAAACACCGCGATGAAACAGTCTTTTCAGAGATAGTAACGGACAAACAAGCACAAAACTCGTAAGGGCTGGTTTGCTGAAGTGAAAGCTGACGAGGACCGTCACCACTTACAGCGTAATCGACCAATCACAGTGAAGACAGAACATGTAGTTCTAAACCCAAGCGTTCATGGGTAATGGAGTCTTCTAAACCTTCGTCTCAACACGTCACTCACGTGTGACGCGCCGTTCGAGCGTTACGTTCACGGACCTCGAGGTCGGTCGAACTTTAGCGTTGAACGGACTTTTCAACATCCTAAAACACTTATAAATATCGTAAAACACCGCGGTTAAGCCAGTCTTCGACGATATCACGTGCATAGAAACGAACAACACAGATAAACTGTCAGAAATGTGTGCAAAAATGAATATCTGACAACTAGCAGTCTACAGAACCAACTTTTTTGAACACGACACACAATGGACCAATCACAGCGCTTTTGCAGCCGAATGCCTCGGTACCGCTAACGTTAGCTCTACCCAAAGTTCTGGACACTCTTTCACAAAATAAACGTAGAATACACCACAAAAAATACTGTTAACGAGCCCAATCACATTCAGGCTAGCCCCCACGCCTTCCAGAGAAGGCAACACGCTAACTGTGTACAACAACGGACTTTACGTCAATCGGAACCGGATCCTGGTCCAAAGCTGAGTGGGTCTCACCTGAACCTCAACACACACGTTGTAACAGAATAGGAATAAAGGAGCAGCAAATGTGTGAAACAGACCTTCAACAGCAATCCGCAGATGTAATAAAATGAAGCAGAGTCGTGACACGGCGGTCACAAAATGACAAATGCACGCTTTAGTTTGCGACATGGTATGAAACGTCTCACAAACACAGACACACAAACATCACCCGTAGCTTCAAAACATACGTTCAAAAGGGAAAGAAAGATTATTCTAATGTGAAATGAGCCAGACAATGCAGCAATTAGCAATCTCTGTGACACACACCAGCCAGAACCATCTATAAGTCCAACACAGGATAAAAACTATGCCAACAATACCGTGACAGTAAGTTACACAAAACACAACCTAATGACTGTCTTAGGGACGCGGACGAGCCACCAAATGTAATAATATTGAGCGGTAAGGTATTTAAACACTTGCGGGGCCACCATTATTATAATAATATAGGACTTATTGGTCAGTTTACTGACTTACCTATATTTTAGAGAAGTTGGAGCAGACTTGATCTGACCCAAATTCATTCGCGAGTTCACCCTTTTTCCGGTATTAAATTGCTTTAAAGTGATTAGCCAGAAATGTAATTTCACGAGAGACTTTAATTTATGTTGGTCCACCAGAAAATAGACCTTTTATTGAAATAATCATAAAAGTACATTAAACATTTGTATCGATATTAGCTCTGATCTACTAAACTACATTGACAAGAATTCAAATTAAAATCAAACAGACAGAAACTTTTCTGTTGGCACATTTACTTGACAGATTAATGGCTTAAGAAAATAAGAATAAGAGGAAGAAGTGAGAAATGAAAGCTAAGTTTAAAGGAAGTTAATTATTTTGAACCAAACAGGGTGGCACCTTTCCCAAACAGGTCCAGCTGTACTTCGGCACGTTCGGCATACAATCAAAGCCTCTTTTACCTGGTGACGACACGTCCCTTGGAGATAAGGGCTGAGAAGTTTGTGGACACTAACGGACTATGTGGTCCAGCTCACGTCCAGTCGACTTCTGTGAGATAGTATGGTTGATTCAGACGAGCAGGGAGTACGCCTTCACCTGCAGAAACAGGTCCAGCATCCTGACTGAGCTTTCAAAATAAAACTTTCCAGAAAACAAATTCTTTCAGAAGATGAGTGAATGAGTTACAGTAAGCTTTACTGTAACTCCGGCTGAGAACGTAGGTCTAATTGACACAATGACCAGAACGTTTCCAGCTTTTTCCAGAGGAGAAAACCAGTTAGAAAATTCTCCCCTTCCACACTAAAATCAAAACGGAAGTAAGACTTTATATGGAGGGTGGAGTTTGCCACCTCCTGAATGGCTTATTGGTTGGTTTAACAAAATAACGGATAGATTTTTCATCCCATAGGCAGAAGGTCTCTGAAGGACAGTAGGAAAACTTGTTAATAGAATCGGCCAGATGGCCGCTTGTGAGCACAGAAAATATTATGGCTAACTTCACAGACAACACAAAAGGAAGTTGCAAGTTAACAGTTTACCCTGACCTTGTGCTTTAGATTCAAAGACTGCTTGTTCTACAGAAATAAACCAGCAGAAGGGTCAAACTCATGCCAGTAACAGATCATCATTAAATGAAAAAAGTATACTGGTGATCAATTCTGAATTAACACACATTAAAAAGAAAGTTCAATCTGATTAATTGGTGTCCATTAATTCAAAATAATTGTAACAAAAATAGTGTCCACTTGTCTCCTTGAGAGCTTCAGAAAGTGTAACACTCAGAGTTAAGAGAGATGTGAAAAGGTTTAACTCCAATACGGACATGAGCACTTTGAGATTTTTATTAATGAAAAGTGCATTACAAATTGAATTCATTATTATTATTATTATTATTATGAGGGTGCTATATCTCTACAAGCCTAACGATGGAGCGTTAGCAATCTGATGGTTGTTTGCTATTCACATATTGCTTAGTTTACCAGGATAATCAATGGAGGGAAGGAAAGTCACAGATACATTACAAGGCATTTCCTAGCATTCAATGTTAGACATGATCTATTTCTGAAAAAGAAACCCAGTTTAACTTTCAGTTTCTTTACTAGGTTTTCCACGTGGAGTTTAAAAGAGAGATGCGAATCGACCATCCATCCATCCATTTTCGTCCGCTTATCCGGGGTCGGGTCGCGGGGGTAGCAGCCTAAGTAGGGAGGCCCAGACTTCCCTCTCCCCAGCCACTTGGAGCAGCTCCTCTGGGGGAATCCCAAGGCGTTCCCAGGCCAGCCGAGAAACATAGTCCCTCCAGCGTGTCCTGGGTCTTCCTCTGGGTCTCCTCCCGGTGGGACATGCCCGGAACACCTCACCAGGGAGGCGTCCAGGAGGCATCCTAACCAGATGCCCGAGCCACCTCAACTGGCTCCTCTCGATGTGGAGAAGCAGCGGCTCTACTCCGAGTCCCTCCCGGATGACTGAGCTTCTCACCCTATCTCTAAGGGAGAGTCCAGACACCCTGCGGAGAAAACTCATTTCAGCCGCTTGTATCCGAGATCTCGTTCTTTCGGTCACAACCCAAAGCTCATGACCATAGATGAGGGTGGGAACGTAGATCGATCGGTAAATTGAGAGCTTTGCCTTTTGACTCAGCTCTCTCTTTACCACGACAGACCGGTACAGCGCCGGCTTCACTGCGGATGCTGCGCCTATCGATCTCACGCTCCAGTTTTCCCTCATTCTTGAACAAGACCCCGAGATACTTAAACTCCTCCACTTGGGGCAGGACCTCCTCCCCGACCCGGAGAGGTCACGCTACCCTTTTCCGGCTCAAGACCATGGCCATTCATGCGAATCAACCAGGATACCCAAATATTTATAGGAATCAACAAACTCAATAGGGGCACCGTTTGAGGATAAAATCAGAGGAAGAACTGCTGGGACCGACTTCCTATTTGAAAAAAACTTCCCTTTTGTTTTATCAGCATTTAGGATAAGTTTGAGACAGAACAAATCTGACTGAATGATGTCAAAAGCGGATTGCAGAAACTGGAAAGCCTTAGCTACTGTTTTAGCTCGACAATAAACAACTGTATCATCAGCGTAGAAATGTTTGGAATGCATCAGGGATGCTCTGACCTACATTAGCTATGTAGATTGTAAAGAGGGTTGGTCGTAAGACTGAGCCTTGTGGTACACCATTTTTAACTGTTAAATAACTGGAAGAAGTACCGTTATGTTGAACACATTACCTCTGATCTGAAAGATAGTTAGAAAACCAACCAATGGTGTGATCTGAGAAACCGATTTCTGAGAGCTTATGACACAATATGTTATGATCCACAGTGTCAAAAGCTTTAGAAAAGTGCAGCACAATAATCCTGAGCATCCAATGCTTCAACAACGTCATTAAGAACCTTCAGAGAAGCAGTCGTTGTGCTGTGTTTTTTCCTGAAACCAGATTGATGGAGAGATAAGATGTTAAATGAGTCCAAATAATTTTTGATTTGAGAGTTTATCAGTTTTTCTAGAACCTTGGCTAAAATGCAGAGTTTAGAGATCGGTCGATAGTTGTTCAATGATGTGGGGTCACCTCCTTTCAGCAAAGGAAGAACAAAGGCTGTTTTCCAAGCATCCAGAATGGTGTTTTGTCTTATGGATAGATTAAAGATGTGGGTCACAGGGACTGTGATGATATGAGCAGCCAGCCTTGAGAAATAAGGTGGAAGTTCATCTGGACCTGCAGATTTTTAGGATCAAGATCTTTTAACAGTTTATTTACCTCATTGACTAAGAACGGAGAGAAAAAAAGAAGGTGCAATTAACTAAGGATTGACTTGTAGGAGAGATTTGATTGGTAGAAATTTGATTATTAGATAAAGTGGCTGATTTTCCATTTGTAAATGTGTCAAATAATGAACTAGAAGCAACAATTTTTTTGTTGAAACAGTTCAGGATCTCGTGCTTATTTGACACAGGAACAGAGTGAACAAGAAGTTGTGATGGGAGGTCGGATGATTGGGGGATGCCTGTGAGAGATTTGATGGTTTTCCAGATTTTTTTTGGATCGTTTAGATTTTTGAAGGTCTGAGATAAGAAATAATTACGTTTTGCGGCTTTGATGGCAGTTGTGCATTTATTCCTCAGCTGCTGAAAATTCAACCAATCAGTGTCTGAGTCTGATTTTCTTGCTGCGGCCCAAAGATGGTCTCTCCTATGCAGGATGTCAGCTAGTTAATTTATAATTTTTACTTAATTTGTGACGCTTTATGGTCTGAGACTTTTCTGCATCATTCATATTACTGTCATTTTCAGTTCTCAGACTAACTGGAATCACTGAATCTTATCAACACATCTGGATCTGCCCATCACTGCAACTTTCATTGTTTTTGGGTTCTGATTGATCGTGTCATCATTAATGTTTCTCATGGTTCAATGCATAGTTCCCACACACATGATGAGTATTGCGCAATACCGGGTTTTTCGCCACCGGTAAAGGCAGAGATGGCGGACGAACAGACTCGAGCTACCACAGCTAAATACATTACTAGCTTGACCAAGGCACAAGAGCAAAATGGCAGTGGTCGGAGTTGAATGAGTTGGAGAAAGAAATCATGGCAGACGAAGCGGACAACTTGTCACCAAGAAGTTACTCTGATATCATTAATTATTTAATTACTACGAGGAGCGCACACCGAGGAGCTTCACAGCTTTAAATCCAAAAAAGATGTGTAAACTGTCTCAATCATATCTAACCAGCTAAATAAAGGTTTAACTAAAATAACACACAGCCAACAAACAGTCCAGGCTCAACACGGACCAGAACCAGCACTTTGAGTGTTACCGTGTTAGAAGTTAGCATGTCGCGTTAGCAACATGCTAAGCTAACCACAGCTAACCACAGCAGTAGACGGAGCTAAATCATGAAAAAAACCAGCTCCAACACACAGACAGTTGTATAACATTGTTCTGACATTGTTTCACAAAATGATTTATGTAGAATATTTTGTTTACAGGCCAAAAGCACGACGTCTTCAAAGCAGATCCGAGCAGAGATGGGGCTGCTGTGAACTTCTCCGATGAGATAAATCCTTCACGCTTACTTTTTTTTGGATTAAGTGAAACCTGCGCGTTGCCCAAACGTCTACCCGACTGGAACACCCACTGACCTAACACAAAGTAACCATTGCAATTAATTAGAAATAAACGAAAAAAACAACGTGAAAAATACACATCCAGTAGACTGCGCTGTAACTGCTGCTCCGCCTCTACGCATGAGGGTCAACCCGGAAATTCCACAGATGTGACGTCACATGGGAACTATGTATTATGGGGGCAAAATGTCACACTGTTAACTCCTGTAATTACACATCAGTGACAAAGAAGTCAAGCAAATGTCTGATATTAATGTTGTTACTGATCTCAGGGATTCTGCCCAACCCAGGTCCCTCCATTAACTATAGTACACCTAATGAGTTTAAAAATATTTCAGGTCTCCGTTTCCTGCAT
Organism: Garcialebias charrua; assembly: GCA_038048925.1. Classification (NCBI taxonomy): domain Eukaryota; kingdom Metazoa; phylum Chordata; class Actinopteri; order Cyprinodontiformes; family Rivulidae; genus Garcialebias; species Garcialebias charrua. Next base: position 8,134 of record JBBPBX010053356.1, on the reverse strand, counting down.
GTAAACGCTCGTAGCCTCCTAAAAAAAACTAGATGAATTGAAAATCCTAATCAGTTCTTCTGGGGCAGATGTGATCCTTATCTCTGAAACTTGGCTCAACAAATCTGTTCTGAAAAATGACCTGGTAATCAATTAATTCAAGATCTATCGTTGTGATCGTAATAAAAGGGGAGGTGGAGTCGCTATTTACATCAGAGACTCCTTGGCTGCCAAGATTGCGTCTAAAAAAACAATCGCAAACCAGTTTGAGGCTTTAGCTGTGAACATCAGTTTGAAGGGAGGTCAGATCTTAACTGTTGTAGGTTGTTATCGTCCCCCCTCCGCAACACCTGAGGCTCTGTACTCCCTGACTGAATTCATAGGTAACTTAAAACACAATGAGATTGTTATGGCAGGAGATTTCAACATTGATTGGAATAAGTCGACCCCCCTCTGTGATAAATTCAAGGAATGTTGTCTTTCTCTCAATCTAACACAACTTATTGATTCTCCCACCAGACTAAACAAAAAATGTCCTGAAAAATCTTCCACCTTAGATCTGTTTTTCACAAATGCACCTCACAAATTTCCTGGTACTTGCTAACATTTTGAGTGATCATTCCGTAATAGCAGCTTTTAGATCCACTAAACTTCCACCTGCTAAGCCCAGAATAGTTCAAAAAAGGGATTTGAAACGTTTCTGTGAACAGTCATTCCTCTGGGATCTATCCCACTTTGATTGGCAACATATTATATTAATCAACAACGTGAACACCGCTTGGAATTATTTTCATGACAGTTTCATTTACTTTGTAAATAAACACGCTCCTTTCCGGCAGTTCAGGATAAAGGGGCGTGACAGCCCCTGGTTTACTCCTGAACTAGCTGACCTCCTGCATAGGAGAGATCATCTCTGGGCCGCAGCAAGAAAATAACACTCAGACACTGATTGGTTGAATTTTCGGCAGCTGATGAATAAATGCACAACTGCCATCAAAGCCGCAAAACGTAATTACTTCTTATCTTAGACCTCCAAAAATCTAAACGATCCTAAAAAAATCTGGAAAACCATCAAATCTCTCTCAGGCATCCCCCAATCATCTGACCTTCCATCACGACTTCTTGTTGACTCTCTTCCTGTGTCTAATAAGCATGAGATCCTGAACTGTTTCAACAAACATTTTGTTGCTTCTAGTTCATTATTTGACACAGTTATAAATGGAAAATCATCCACTCCATCTAATAATCAAACTTCTACAAATCAAATCCTTCCTACAAGTCAATCCTCAGTTAATCACACCTTCTCATTTTCTCCGTTCTCAGTCAGTGAGGTAAGTAAACTGTTAAATGATCTTGATCCTAAAAAATCTGCTGGTCCAGATGAACTTCCACCTTATTTCTTAAGGCTGGCTGCTCATATCATTTCACTCCCTGTGACCCACATCTTTAATCTGTCCATAAGACAAAATTCCATTCCGGATGCTTGGAAAACAGCCTTTGTTCTTCCTTTGCTGAAGGGAGGTGACCCCACCGCCCTAAACATCGACCAATCTCTAAACTCTGCATTTTAGCCAAGGTTCTAGAAAATTTGATAAACTCTCAGATCAAAAATTATTTGGACTCATTTAACATCTTACCTATGCTGGGATATCAGCATGGGAGAGGACGCTGGCGTGATGTTGTGATGTTCGCCGCTTCTCCACGCTGAAAAGTTGTTTTACTGTTGCTATTTTTTAATTTTTGGACATTTATCTGGACTTATTTTGTTCAGTGGTTTTGTAAAAATTTTTTTATCATGGACTTTACGGACAGCTTGGTTAGTACTTCCTAACCGGAATATTGGGCTGTCTGCCTCCTGTCAAACTCCAGCACAAACCTTGCACAAACTTTGCTTGGAGAACTACGTGGCTGCAGTTTTTGTTTTGCTTACCTGCTGCTTCTGTCAACCTCCTGTGTCGTCTGGACCGTTCTGGACTTTCTCCTGTGCTCCTCTTCGAGTCATGCTCATTCAAGTTACATCTCACTGCTTCTTGGTTATTTCTCTCGGAGCCGTGGGTCTGCTGTTAGCGGCTAGCTCTGTGCTAGCTTCCCCCGGTTTGGCTGGTGCGATGTTGACCTACTCCGCTTCGCAGCTGCTTGGACTTAACAACTGCTCCATTCCACCTTCTGTTTCCATCATCAAACAACTGGGACTTCTGCGTAGACCTCGTTACATCCATAGAAGCTCTCGAAAGAAATCTGTTTATTCTCGCTCTGAATTGATTCCGTCCGGGAGACGTGTCGCACCTCAACTACGTCATCAGAACGCTGCGTCTGTAGTCCCTTGTAGTCCGCAGCGCACGAGGTGGCAAGGAAAACGTGGAGTGGATTTCAGTCTGCTTAAACCGGTTCAAAAAGCTCCTACACCAACTAGCATTAAAATAGAACTTTTCAATGTACAATCACTATCCAATAAATCATGTCTAATTCATGATCACATTCTGGAGAAAAACTTGGACTTCATGTGCCTCACAGAAACCTGGCATCAACCAGACGTGTTCAGTTCTCTGAATGAAGCTTGTCCCTCTGGATATAGTTATCTGCAGAGAGCCCGCAGCACTGGCCGCGGTGGTGGTCTGGCTGTAATTTACCGCAGTAATTTAAAATTGTCACATCTGTCTTCTCATAATTTTTCTTCTTTTGAATGTTTGGCCTTCAACTTCAAAGCCCCACTCCTGATGAACGTTATATTGATTTATAGACCTCCCAAACCACATGTTTCATTTAACTCAGAAATGCATGACCTCCTCACTTTTTTCTGCACCTCCCCTGTAAAAACTATTTTTCTTGGCGATCTAAATATCCACATGGACAATTCCTCTTCCCCTCTGGCTACAGATTTTAAGTCTCTTTTGGAATCTCTCAACCTCACCCAACATGTGGACGCCCCTACGCACAACAGGGGGCATACTCTGGATTTGGTGATTACAGACACTGTACTCAATAACTTGTCTGTATATGACCTGGGTGTCTCAGACCACAGGGTCATCTCCCTGGAAGTGCCTTCAACTTCGCCTGCTTCTAACCCAAAACGACCTATCCAGTTCCGTGACTATAAAAACATTTCCCCTGATGTTTTGTCTGCTGATCTTCACGCCCTGACCGCTGTCAATCACTCATCTGCAGATGACTCTGTGGATTATTACAACCAATCTCTCCAGGAGCTTCTGGACCTACATGCTCCCTTGAAGTCAAGACTGGTGTCTTTCTCCCGTTCAGCCCCTTGGTACACTGATGAGCTGCGCAGGATGAAGGCAACTGGCCGTGCTATTGAGAGACGTGTAAAATCATCTGGTCTCTCTGTGCATAAGCAAGCGTACAAAGAACATCAGAAAGCGTACGCCTATTCGCTTAAAGAAGCACGCTCCAAATATTATTCCAACATCATCAACACCTGCCCTGGAAACTCTAAACAGCTCTTCTCCACAATAACTCATCTGCTTAATCCCATTAAACAAACTCATGAGGACTCTGTTCAAAAATGCAACCTGTTCCTCTCATCATTTAAAAACAAAGTTGACACTATCAGATCTCAGCTCCACAACCTCCCTGATCTTAGTGTACCATCTACCCGTCTGCTTTCTGGGACCCTGAGCAGCTTTGATGAAGTCGTTCAGAGTGAGGTAGAGACCATCCTCAAGAAAATGAAGCCTTCATCCTGCGCCCTGGATCCCTTCCCCTCGTCTCTCATAAAATCCAATCACTCTGCAATAAGCCCATTAATCACACAAATAATAAACAAGTCTCTACAATCTGGTCATGTTCCATTGCCTCTAAAAACTGCCATCATTAGGCCTCTTCTGAAAAAATCTAATTTGGATCCCGACATTTTTTCTAATTACCGCCCAATTTCCCACCTCCCATTTCTGTCCAAAGTGCTGGAGAAAGCAGTTGCTGCTCAGCTGCAGGACCACCTACAACAACACTCCCTGTATGAGAAATTCCAGTCTGGATTCAGAGCAGCTCACAGTACTGAGACTGCACTGCTGAGAGTAACAAATGATGTCCTCATGGCTGCTGACACTGGTTCTCCCTCCATCCTTGTCCTCCTTGACCTCACTGCAGCCTTCGACACTGTGGACCATAATATCCTCCTCCACCGTCTTCATGTGGAGGTCGGTCTCTGTGACACTGTCCTGGACTGGTTCAAATCTTTCCTCTCCGATAGGCTGGAATGTGTTAGCCTTGGCAATGCCACTTCCCAGACAGTCGGTGTCTCCTGTGGTGTCCCTCAGGGGTCAGTTCTGGGGCCCCTGCTGTTTTCCCTCTACATGCTGCCTTTAGGTCAAATTATTAATCAGTTCAACATTTCTTTTCACTGCTATGCCGACGACACACAGCTTTACATCAGGACTGGAACATCATCATCATCCCTATCTCCGTCTTCACTCACTGTTCTCTCTGCCTGCCTGGAGGAAATAAAGGCATGGATGAATCAGAATTTTCTTCAATTAAACTGCTCGAAGACTGAGGCCATATTGATTGGCACCCCTCACCAGATACAAACATCAACTTTAACAACAATCTCCTTCTCTGGTCAAGACATCCCCCTCTCCACCTCTGTTACAAATCTTGGAATAAAAATGGACTCTCATCTTACATTTGAAAATCACATTAAGCATCTGTTTAAAACCTGCTTCTTCCATCTTCGAAACATCTCCAGACTTCGCCCATCTCTGACTTTTCCTGATGCTGAGAAACTCGTCCATGCCTTTGTCTCCTCCAGGCTCGACTACTGCAACTCCCTGTTTATTGGTATCCCTGGCAAAAACCTTCAGAAACTTCAATACATTCAAAACAGTGCAGCAAGGATTCTGTTGAGAGTTCGTAAATTTGAACATATTACACCCATTCTCCATAACCTCCATTGGCTTCCTGTCACCTACAGAATTCAGTACAAAACTGCTCTCATTACCCATCAATGCTTGCACGGCACTTCACCTGACTATCTAAAGGACATTCTTGCACCATATTCATCCACCCGGTCTCTACGATCACAGAACAGTAATTTCCTTCATATTCCTCGGACCAAATTGAGGACCATGGGAGACCGAGCATTCTGTGTGGCTGCCCCCCGCCTGTGGAACTCCCTCCCTGATGACCTGAGAGCTCCACAGTCACTGGTTGACTTTAAAAGCAGCATAAAGACCTTTCTTTTTAAGCAAGCCTATTCTGCCTCCACATGATTTTATCTTTGATCTTAGCTGATATCATTATTGATTTTACTTGATTTTATCACTTGTTTTATTTTATTTATTTTTTAAGCAAGCCTAATCTGCATCCACATGATTTTATCTTTGATCTTAGTCGATATTATTATTGATTTTATTTGATTTTATCACTTGTTTTATTTTGATCTTTGCTTTATTACACTTTGTAGCACTTTGAGATTTTTATTAATGAAAAGTGCATTATAAATGGAATTTATTATTATTATTATTATTATTATTATTATTATTATACCTCTCCATCAATCTGGTTTCAGGAAAAAACAGCATAACGACTGCTTCTCTGAAGGTTCTTAATGATGTTGTTGAAGCATTGGATGCTAAGAATTATTGTGCTGCACTTTTCTTAGATCTGTCTAAAGCTTCTGACACAGTGGATCATAACATCCTGTGTCATAAGCTCTCAGAAATTGGGTTCTCTGATCACACCATTGGTTGGTTTTCTAATTATCTGTCCAATCGGATGCGATGTGTTCAGCACAATGGTACTTCTTCCAGTTATTTAACGGTTAAAATTGGTGTACCACAAGGCTCAGTCTTAGGACCAACCCTCTTTACAATTTACATAGCTAATGTAGGTCAGAGCATCCCTGATGCATCCTTACATTTCTATGCTGATGACACAGTTGTTTACTGCCGAGCTAAAACAGTAGCTAAGGCTTTCCAGTCTCTGCAATCCGCTTTTGACATCATCCAGTCAGATTTGTTCCGTCTCAAACTTGTACTAAATGCTGATAAAACAAAAGGGATGTTTTTTTCAAGTAGGAAGTCGGTCCCAGCAGATCTTCCTCTGATTTTATCCTCAAATGGTGTCCCAATTGAGTTTGTTGATTCCTATAAATATTTGGGTATCCTGGTTGATTCACAGCTCTCTTTTAAACTCCACGTGGAAAACCTAGTAAAGAAACTGAAAGTTAAACTGGGTTTCTTTTTCAGAAACAGATCATGTCTAACACTGAATGTTAGGAAACGCCTTGTATCTGTGACTTTCCTCCCCTCCATTGATTACGGTGACATTCTCTACATGAATGCTCCTACAAGCACCCTGCGGATGTTGGATGTTGTCTACCATGGTGCTCTAAGATTCATAACTGGCTGTGATTATCGTACCCACCACTGCACCCTGTATTCACTGGTTAACTGGACATCATTATCCTCACGCAGACTCTTCCACTGGTACATTTTCATCTTTAAATCACTTCTTGGTCTGCTGCCCTCACACATCTCCTACATGTCTTTGCGTGAGTGTAGCTACAGTGTGCGCTCTCAGGACATGATCACTTGCAATGTTCCGTCAGTGAGGACTGAACTTGGAAAAAGGGCCTTCTCCTACTCTACTCCTGCTTCCTGGAATATCTTACAAAAAGATTTGAAGCTCTCGGCCCTGACCTCTCTAAACGGTTTTAAGAATTTTTTGGAATCCTGGCAAAAACCATTGCAGATATGTTCTTGTTTTTGATTTTGTACATCTAGCTTGTGGTGTTTTGCTAGTTTTGATACTTTACATTTCACTTTCTATTTCTCTCCTATGTTTTTTTCTGTTGTTTGTTGTTTAAGGAAATTCTACCATTGCTGTTCATCATTCTTTAGTTTGTAGCAGGTCACTTTTGTAAATGAGCCCTCGAGGCTCAATGAGATTTACCTGACTAAATAAAGGTTGAATGAATAGTTCAGGAGTAAACCAGGGGCTGTCACAACCCTTTATCCTGAACTGCCAGAAAGAAGTGTGTTTGTTCACAAAGTAAATGAAACTATTATGAAAATAGTTCCAAGCGGTGTTCATGTCGTTGATTAATAGAATACGTTGCCAATCAAAGTGGGATAGATCCCAGAGGAATGACTGTTCACAGAATCGTTTCAAATCCCTTTATTGAATTATTCTGGGCTTCGCTGGTGGAAGTTTAATAGATCTAAGAGCTGCTATTACAGAATGATCACTCAAAATGTTAGCAAATACACCTGTACCAGAAAATTTGTGAGGTGTATTTGTTAGAAACAGGTCTAAGATGGAAGATTTTTTGGGACAATTTTTGTTTGGTTTGGTGGGAGAATCGATAAGTTGTGTTAGATTGAGAGATAGGTAACATTCCTTGAAATTATCACAGAGGGGGGTTGACTTATCCCAATCAATGTTGAAATCTCCTGCCACAAAAATCTCATTGTGTTTTAAATTTCCTATGAATTCAGTTGAGTGGAGCTGTTTTATCTCCTCTTGGCAAACAAACAAACCAATAAAACTGAACACAAACACAGTGACTGGCTGCGTACTGCATACAGTCTTTTCAAAGTACAACGTTTCCAGGTTTAGTGCTGTTTAGGGCTTTAACATACTACTCGAGTAATCTACTCGAGCAACAACACCGCCAGCCTGATCAAGAAAGGTCATCAGAGACTACTTCCTCAGACGGCTGAGACGAGCTGGTCTGAGCAGCCCAGTCCTCACCCCCTTCTACAGGTGTGCAGTGGAGAGCATCCTGTGCTCCAGCATCAACGTGTGGCATGGAGGCTGCACAGTTGCAGAGAGGAAAGCTCTACAGAGAGTGGTGAAGGCTGCACAGAAGTCTGTTGGAGTCAGTCTCCCCACCATCACAGACATTTACACCTCCAGATGCAGGAAAAGAGCCACCTGCATCATGAAAGACCTCACTCACCCAGCACACTCACTCTTTGCCCCACTCCCCTCAGGACGGAGGTTGAGGAGCATCAAATGTAGAACCACTAGACTGAGGAACAGCTTCTACCCTGAGGCTGTTAGACTCATGAATAAATAATCAATATGAATAAACACTGCAAAATATCACATCATGCTGATGCTGATCTGTTTTCTTGTTGCTGTGTTCATCTGTGACCATCTGCTCATACAGACTCATGTTCGTGCTGCTGTTTAT
>JBBPBX010053355.1:0-23871 GCA_038048925.1 Garcialebias charrua | reverse complement strand
TTTTAAGCTTCTGCATCAGCATCTGAATAAATCAGGAGAAAATGCATTTAGCACCTTGAAAGATGATGCCAGCCCCCAGACTTATGCAGAACTTGTAAAAGTTACACTTGCACAGGTCATTGTGTTCAATTGTAGACGAGCAGGAGAGGTTTCAAAGATGCACCTACAAAGTTTTATGGAGCGTGACACCACCAAGCTCCATGAAGATGATGCCATGGGTTTGTCAACGGTTGAACAGAAGCTCTACAGCCATTTCACTCGGGTTAAAATCATTGGGAAAGAGGCTGAAAGGTTTTAGATATCCCTGTGATGGATTGGAGACTTGTGCAGGTGTCCCTGTGATGGACTGGTGACATGTCCAGATGTCCCTGTGATGGACTGGTGACATGTCCAGATGTCCCTGTGATAGACTGGAGACTTGTCCACGTGTCCCTGTGATGGACTGGTGACTTGTCCAGGTGTCCGTGTGATGGACTGGCGACTTGTCCATGTGTCCCTGTGATGGACTGGAGACCTGTCCAGGTGTCCCTGTGATGGACTGGTGACTTGTGTAGGTGTCCCTGTGATGGACTGGTGACTTGTCCACGTGTCCTTGTGACATACTGGAGACCTGTCCAGGTGTCCCTGTGATGGACTGGAGACTTTTCCATGTGTCCCTGTGATAGAATGGAGAGCTGTCCATGTGTCCCTGTGATGGACTGGAGACATTCACGTGTCCCTGTGATAGACTGGCTGGAGACTTGTCCATATGTCCTTGTGATGGACTGGAGACTTGTCCACGTGTCCCTGTGATGGACTGGAAACTTGTAAATGTGTCCCTGTGATGGACTGGAGACTTGTCCACGTGTCCCTGTGATGGACTGGAGACTTTTCCATGTGTCCCTGTGATAGACTGGAGAGCTGTCCACGTGTCCCTGTGATAGACTGGAGACTTGTCCATGTGTCCCTGTGATGGACTGGAGACCTGTCCAGGTGTCCCTGTGATGGACTGGAGACTTTTCCATGTGTCCCTGTGATAGACTGGAGAGCTGTCCATGTGTCCCTGTGATGGACTGGAGACATTCACGTGTCCCTGTGATAGACTGGATGGAGACTTGTCCATATGTCCTTGTGATGGACTGAAGACTTGTCCACGTGTCCCTGTGATGGACTGGAAACTTGTAAATGTGTCCCTGTGATAGACTAGAGACTTATCCACGTGTCCCTGTGATGGACTGGTGACTTGTAAATGTGTCCCTGTGATGGACTGGAGACTTGTCCACGTGTCCCTGTGATGGACTGGAGACTTGTCCATGTGTCCCTGTGATGGACTGGAGACCTGTCCATGTGTCCTGTGATGGACTGGAGACGTTCACGTGTCCCTGTGATAGACTGGAGACTTGTCCATATGTCCTTGTGATGGACTGGAGACTTGTCCATATGTCCTTGTGATGGACTGGAGACTTGTCCATATGTCCTTGTGATAGACTGGAGACCTGTCCAGGTGTCCCTGTGATGGACTGGTGACTTGTGTAGGTGTCCCTGTGATGGACTGGTGACTTGTCCACGTGTCCTTGTGACATACTAGAGACCTGTCCAGGTGTCCCTGTGATGGACTGGAGACTTTTCCATGTGTCCCTGTGATAGAATGGAGAGCTATCCATGTGTCCCTGTGATGGACTGGAGACATTCACGTGTCCCTGTGATAGACTGGCTGGAGACTTGTCCATATGTCCTTGTGATGGACTGGAGACTTGTCCACGTGTCCCTGTGATGGACTGGAAACTTGTAAATGTGTCCCTGTGATGGACTAGAGACTTATCCACGTGTCCCTGTGATGGACTGGTGACTTGTAAATGTGTCCCTGTGATGGACTGGAGACTTGTCCACGTGTCCCTGTGATGGACTGGAGACTTGTCCATGTGTCCCTGTGATGGACTGGAGACCTGTCCAGGTGTCCCTGTGATGGACTGGAGACTTTTCCATGTGTCCCTGTGATAGACTGGAGAGCTGTCCACGTGTCCCTGTGATAGACTGGAGACTTGTCCATGTGTCCCTGTGATGGACTGGAGACTTGTCCATGTGTCCCTGTGATGGACTGGAGACCTGTCCAGGTGTCCCTGTGATAGACTGGAGACTTGTCCATGTGTCCCTGTGATGGACTGGAGACTTGTCCAGGTGTCCCTGTGATGGACTGGAGACCTGTCCAGGTGTCCCTGTGATGGACTGGAGACTTTTCCATGTGTCCCTGTGATGGACTGGAGACCTGTCCACGTGTCCCTGTGATAGACTGGAGACTTGTCCATGTGTCCCTGTGATGGACTGGAGACTTGTCCAGGTGTCCCTGTGATGGACTGGAGACCTGTCCAGGTGTCCCTGTGATGGACTGGAGACTTTTCCATGTGTCCCTGTGATAGACTGGAGAGCTGTCCACGTGTCCCTGTGATAGACTGGAGACTTGTCCATGTGTCCCTGTGATTGACTGGAGACTTGTCCATGTATCCCTGTGATGGACTGGAGACCTGTCCAGGTGTCCCTGTGATGGACTGGAGACTTTTCCATGTGTCCCTGTGATAGACTGGAGAGCTGTCCACGTGTCCCTGTGATAGACTGGAGACTTGTCCATGTGTCCCTGTGATGGACTGGAGACTTGTCCATGTGTCCCTGTGATGGACTGGAGACCTGTCCAGGTGTCCCTGTGATGGACTGGAGACTTTTCCATGTGTCCCTGTGATAGACTGGAGAGCTGTCCACGTGTCCCTGTGATAGACTGGAGACTTGTCCATGTGTCCCTGTGATGGACTGGAGACCTGTCCAGGTGTCCCTGTGATGGACTGGAGACTTTTCCATGTGTCCCTGTGATAGACTGGAGAGCTGTCCATGTGTCCCTGTGATGGACTGGAGACATTCACGTGTCCCTGTGATAGACTGGCTGGAGACTTGTCCATATGTCCTTGTGATGGACTGAAGACTTGTCCACGTGTCCCTGTGATGGACTGGAAACTTGTAAATGTGTCCCTGTGATGGACTAGAGACTTATCCACGTGTCCCTGTGATGGACTGGTGACTTGTAAATGTGTCCCTGTGATGGACTGGAGACTTGTCCACGTGTCCCTGTGATGGACTGGAGACTTGTCCATGTGTCCCTGTGATGGACTGGAGACCTGTCCATGTGTCCTGTGATGGACTGGAGACGTTCACGTGTCCCTGTGATAGACTGGAGACTTGTCCATATGTCCTTGTGATGGACTGGAGACTTGTCCATATGTCCTTGTGATGGACTGGAGACTTGTCCATATGTCCTTGTGATGGACTGGAGACTTGTCCACATGTCCCTGTGATGGACTGGAGACTTGTCCATATGTCCTTGTGATGGACTGGTGACTTGTGTAGGTGTCCCTGTGATGGACTGGTGACTTGTCCACGTGTCCCTGTGATGGACTGGAGACTTGTCCATATGTCCTTGTGATGGACTGGAGACTTGTCCACGTGTCCCTGTGATGGACTGGAGACCTGTCCATGTGTCCTATGATGGACTGGAGACGTTCACGTGTCCCTGTGATAGACTGGAGACTTGTCCATATGTCCCTGTGATGAACTGGAGACTTGTGCAGGTGTCCATGTGATGGACTGGAAACTTGTCCACGTGTCCCTGTGATGGACTGGAGACTTGTCCATGTGTCCCTGTGATGGACTGGAGACCTGTCCATGTGTCCTGTGATGGACTGGAGACGTTCACGTGTCCCTGTGATAGACTGGAGACTTGTCCATATGTCCTTGTGATGGACTGGAGACTTGTCCATATGTCCTTGTGATGGACTGGAGACTTGTCCATATGTCCTTGTGATAGACTGGAGACCTGTCCAGGTGTCCCTGTGATGGACTGGTGACTTGTGTAGGTGTCCCTGTGATGGACTGGTGACTTGTCCACGTGTCCTTGTGACATACTAGAGACCTGTCCAGGTGTCCCTGTGATGGACTGGAGACTTTTCCATGTGTCCCTGTGATAGAATGGAGAGCTATCCATGTGTCCCTGTGATGGACTGGAGACATTCACGTGTCCCTGTGATAGACTTGCTGGAGACTTGTCCATATGTCCTTGTGATGGACTGGAGACTTGTCCACGTGTCCCTGTGATGGACTGGAAACTTGTAAATGTGTCCCTGTGATGGACTAGAGACTTATCCACGTGTCCCTGTGATGGACTGGTGACTTGTAAATGTGTCCCTGTGATGGACTGGAGACTTGTCCACGTGTCCCTGTGATAGACTGGAGACTTGTCCATGTATCCCTGTGATGGACTGGAGACCTGTCCAGGTGTCCCTGTGATGGACTGGAGACTTTTCCATGTGTCCCTGTGATAGACTGGAGAGCTGTCCACGTGTCCCTGTGATAGACTGGAGACTTGTCCATGTGTCCCTGTGATGGACTGGAGACCTGTCCAGGTGTCCCTGTGATGGACTGGAGACTTTTCCATGTGTCCCTGTGATAGACTGGAGAGCTGTCCATGTGTCCCTGTGATGGACTGGAGACATTCACGTGTCCCTGTGATAGACTGGCTGGAGACTTGTCCATATGTCCTTGTGATGGACTGAAGACTTGTCCACGTGTCCCTGTGATGGACTGGAAACTTGTAAATGTGTCCCTGTGATGGACTAGAGACTTATCCACGTGTCCCTGTGATGGACTGGTGACTTGTAAATGTGTCCCTGTGATGGACTGGAGACTTGTCCACGTGTCCCTGTGATGGACTGGAGACTTGTCCATGTGTCCCTGTGATGGACTGGAGACCTGTCCATGTGTCCTGTGATGGACTGGAGACGTTCACGTGTCCCTGTGATAGACTGGAGACTTGTCCATATGTCCTTGTGATGGACTGGAGACTTGTCCATATGTCCTTGTGATGGACTGGAGACTTGTCCATATGTCCTTGTGATGGACTGGAGACTTGTCCACATGTCCCTGTGATGGACTGGAGACTTGTCCATATGTCCTTGTGATGGACTGGAGACTTGTCCACGTGTCCCTGTGATGGACTGGAGACTTGTCCATATGTCCTTGTGATGGACTGGAGACTTGTCCACGTGTCCCTGTGATGGACTGGAGACCTGTCCATGTGTCCTATGATGGACTGGAGACGTTCACGTGTCCCTGTGATAGACTGGAGACTTGTCCATATGTCCCTGTGATGAACTGGAGACTTGTGCAGGTGTCCATGTGATGGACTGGAAACTTGTCCACGTGTCCCTGTGATGGACTAGAGACTTGTCCACGTGTCCCTGTGATGTACTGGTGGCTTGTCCAGCTGTCCCTGTGATGGACTGGAGACCTTTCCAGGTGTCCCTGTGATGGACTGGTGACTTGTCCACGTGTCCCTGTGATGGACTGGAGACTTGTCCTTGTGATTGTTGGATATGTGCACCGGCGACCCCCGTGACCCAAAATGGAAGAAACGGGTAAAGATAATGAATGGATGTAGCAAATGGGCAATGTTTAGGCTGATGGTCCTCCTTGATCATGTGAGCAACTGGTTTTGGCTGTCATCATAAAGTCTTTATTTATAAGACTGAGCTGAATACAGTATCTCAGACTAAGGAAGTCTTTCATCCGAAAGACTTCCTCAGTCTGAGATGCATTCAGCTCAGTCTTATAAATAAAGACTTCCTGATGACAGCCAAAACCAGTTGCTCACATGATCAATGAGGACCATCAGCCTAATCATGTGATCATATGAGCAGCTGGTTTTGGCTGTCATCAGCAAACTGTTTGATCCACTTTGAGAGGGTGCTATTTATGAGACTGAGCTGAATGTAGCACCTCAGACTGAGGAAGTCTTTATAAGACTGAGCTGAATACAGCATCTCAGACTGAGGAAGTCTTTCGTCGCTCGTAAGTCGGGGATCACCTGTACTTTACAGTGTGTTGTGATGAACCTTGTAAATAAAGTAAATTTTGTTTTAGAAATATGTTCAGGTTTATAATGTTAATGTTTTATAATATGTAAATATGTCATCTCAGAAGTCTTTCATCGCTCGTAAGTCGGGGATCACCTGTACTTTACATTGTGTTGTGATTAACCCTGCAGAAAAAGTAAAAATTTGTTTTAGAAATATGTATATGTTGATATGTTTTATAATAATGTAAATATGTCACCAGAATTTAAGTTTTTATTTTTTATTTTATTTTAAACATTTGAAGATTTTGTTATTGAAGTTTTTTTAGTGAATGTAAATAAAGTATGTGCATAATTTGTTTAATAAAAGCAGTTCAAAAAATAGTTCTCCTAATGCAGTGTCCTGTCACATTTGTGTGTTTTATGTTAATTTTATGTTAAGTAGGCGGAGTTTAAATGTCCCTTTAAAGACCCCATAATGCATGTTTGTCCTCATAAACCACATTTTTTGACGTCCTTGTAAACCACACTGGAGTCTGGGTGGTAAAACGTGCTGTGAAGCTCCTATCGGAAAGCTAAAGGGACCCAAATTTTTTTCAAAAATTTTAGAGTGCACTGAGCTTGGTCCCAGGTCGCTAGGACCTCGGGAAGGGGTAGACCCCGTATTACACCTTCGGGCGGGTTTGGCGAAAAAGTCCGGCTAAACCACATTGACAAACCTGTGTGTGTGTGTGTGTGTGTGTGTGTGTGTGTGTGTGTGTGTGTGTGTGTGTGTGTGTGTGTGTGTGTGTGTGTGTGTGTGTGTGTGTGTGTGTGTGTGTGTGTGTGTGTGTGAGAGAGAGTTTGTGTGTGGCCTTTGAACTTTTTTCTGGTGTTTAAATGCCTTTATAATTCACGGGTCAAAAATGACCCATAGGACGATCTTTGGACCCTAGTGGTGTACAGCCCACATGGAAACCTAGACAAAAACAAAGTATCACTTTTTGTAATGATGGGGTCACTTTAGGAAAAGTCATAAAATTTCAAGTTGGAAAAATATAGTTTAAGGTATTTTTTCTATAGCTAAACATGGTAGCGGGTCACTTTTGACCCGCAGGACAACACAAGGGTTAAACTTTCTTATAAACATTAAAAGCCTGTTTCTTTAAACGTAAAAACAAAGTATTAATAATTAAATGTTTGTTGATCAGGAAACTCGTTTGGGCATCCAAGAACAGCTTCATCGGGGTTGATGGCGACGTCTGTGCATCCTTGGAAAAGCTGCTGCACCCACAACCCGACATCAGGATGGATGGATGGATGGATGGATGGGTTCATGTTGACATCTGTGCATCCTTGGAAAAGCTGCTGCACCCACAACCCGACATCAGGATGGATGGATGGATGGATGGGTTCATGTTGACATCTGTGCATCCTGGCAAAAGCTGCTGCACTACTCATGACACGACATCAGGAAGGATGGATGGATGGATGGCTGTTCAAATCTAATAATCTTTTTCTTATGATTCTTTAAAGGTCAAATGCAAATGGAAAATATTCTTAACTTCCAGTATGTTTTTAAACAAACACTATACTGTACACACTTAACATTGTAAAATATGTTTAGGAAATTATTGTTCAATGACACCACTTAAGAAATAAAATGTTTATTATGAAAACTAAGAAGTGAAAAAAGCACAAAAATAAATACTGCATCCACCTAAATGATTTTTTTCCTGTTGTCTCATGTGCTTCCTCCAGAAGACACAAGTTGATAAATTCTGGTGTTGACTTCTTCGTCTTAACTGTAAAAAAAAGAAAAACATGGTTACCGGTAATTCAGTCTAGAAACTGTTTTATATGTAGATATATTTTATAAGATATATGTAAGATATATATACATATATCAAATATCTCAGAAACCACAAAGCAGATATTTTTCAAACCAACACAGTGTAATCACTACATGTTTATGTGCATACTGTAAGCTGTTGGAGTTATTTGAATTAAAATTCGATTTTTTAATAATTTATTTTCGAAGCACATGTGACAGGTTTGGAATTAGTCAAAACAAATCAATTTAAATCCAGCAGATTTGACCACAACGTGACATTATTAAGGACTTGTTAACCTGAGGAACCCTCGTGGTATAAAGCCAGCTATGAAATATATTTTTTAAGCTTTTATTTAGCTACATTTAAAAGAAAGAACGCCGATCGACCCCACCCGCGCGTGCATGTGATGTGCACGTGTCGACCTACTTTGTTAAATCCAGCTGATTTGACCACAACGTGAAATTATTAAGGAACTGTTAAGCTCAAGCACCCTCTTGATATAACGTCAGCTATGAAATATATTTTTTAAAGCGTTTATTTAGCTACATTATAGAAATAAAGACGGCTCACGTGCGCGCGCGGGGGCGCGCGTGCACATGGCGAAACTACTTTTTTAAATCCTGCCGTTTTGACAACAACGTGAATTTATTAAGGAATAGTTCGGCTTAAGACACATGTTTGCTATAATTTTAAATACAAATAATTGTTTTTACCATGTTAATCTTGTAAAGTCCTTCGGTGTTTGCTCCCTCGCGGCAGCCACTTCCTCAAACTCAGTCCAGCCTCCTCCCCACGGTTCGGGGCCAGCCGGCCTGGACCCTGCTCTGAGATGAGTCCGGAATCTTGGCGCGGCGCCGCGCATCTGTTAGGTGGAAATGCTGTCCAACGCGCGTTTGGCACGCAAATATGACGTCACATCCGACCCGGGCCACCAAGTGGAAAAGGGGCATTTCTGTCTCCAAATGTATGAAGTTAGGATACTAACAGTCCTTCCTGTAAAGGGTTTGGACTGTGTGGTGCTACAGAAAGCTGCGAAGCTTGGACGTAACGCAGCAGAGCTCACTCAGCGGAGCGTAGGCAAACAGACAACAGAAGCTGCTGCTCAAATTAAGAAATTAATTTTTTATAGACATTATGCTCTTTTAAAATGTGTTAAAGTTTTAGAATAGGCATTACCGCACACGTACGTGTATCAGTGGCGGCTGGTGCGGTATATATATATATATATATATACATATATTCAGGTAGTCCCCGATTTACGAGATTTCATGTTACGAGATAGTCAGAGGAACGGAACTCGCTCGTAAGTCGGGGACCACCTGTATATATATATATATATATATATATATATATATTTTTTTTTTTTCCAGATTGATCACAGGCATCTCCAATCTGTCTCAAACACTTCTAAATTATTAATTAGGGCGGCTGTGGCTGAGTGGTTAGAGCAGTTGCCCTCCAATGCAAGAGTTGGGGGTTTAATTCCACCAGCAGTCAAATGCCGAAGTGTCCCTTGGCAAGACACTGAACCATTGCCTCCAATGTTTGCCCCATTGGCGTATGAATGTGATAAAACTCAGATTATTCTTTGTATAGATCTAGTAGAGTTCTGAATGAATGAGTAAATGAGGGCAGAGATTGTAGTGTAAAGTGCTTTGAGTAACTTGATTAGATAAATAGATGCTATATAAGTACAGGCCATTTAATTTATTTAGGTACTTTTAGAGCACTTATTTATTCATTTATTTATTAATATTTATTAATTTAATTAAAATCAAGTCAACAACTCAAAAAAATAAATAAAAACAAACATTCAAAATAAAATGAAAGGTAGCAGATGAAGAATAATCTTATAATATTTGCCCCTTTTTATCCAAATATACTCACAACAATAATTTGCCAAAAAACAAAGCTAACTAAACCAAATTAAAGACTACATCAACTCAAACAACTATTCATATAAATTTTTATGCTATTTTTCATATTCTTAAAAAAAATCACTTATAACAATCTCTTAAATATATACCGAGATCTGGCTGTTTTAACATTTTCTTCCAGGCCATTCCAGAATCTTATTCCCTGAATTATTGTACTTCGCTCCTTCAAACTGGTACAAAAACAAGGTTTCACAAACATTTCTGTCCCTTTAAGAAAATAAGTACTCTCCCTGTTAACAAAATTTACTTGTATATTTACAGGCAATATATTTTTATGAACCCTATACATAAATAGCAAAATGCTATAATCAACCAAATCATAGAACTTCTTCTTTTTTTATTTTTTTTCATTTATAGATGGCCTCCCTTCTCACCTTATAGCCATCTTCTCACTCCAATATGTATTTTTTTTATAAAAACATTTTATTTTATATATATTTTTTTTTTTTGAGAGAGAAAGAAAAGAGAAAGTAAGACAACAAAACAACAATTATTCACAAAAAGAGCACAAGGCAAACACACCCAACCTCCGTCCGCAATCCTGCAAAGCACATGAAAGAATACAGCAACGAAACATACATGCATAAAGACTAACAATATTCATGACCTAGCAGTAGATTTCTATAAATACACATACCCATACCTACAAATATATATACAGTATACATACATATACATTTATATTCATTCATATACCCATCTACATATCTGCATATATCTACATATACATCCCTGCATCCATTTGTGTGTGGTTGTGAGCATGCATAAGTGAATAAGGTTCCTCCAATAGAACATTTAGTAACGACTGTGAAGCATCAGAGATCCGTCCCCCCAAAGCCCGAGGTAGACGAAGGAGTGATCAAAGCCCAAGACGCCAGGAAGGACCCCGAGCCCAGAGTCCCCAGGGCCACCCGAACAGGACGAGCCACAAACTGGTGTTGCTGGAAGGATTTTGTAAGACAGTGGCACATGCTTGCAGAAATTTGTTTTACTGATTTGAATAGGGCTAGGTGGGGTAGTGTTTTTGTTGTTGTTGTGTGTTTTTTTTTTTTTTACTGAAACAGTAGCAGGTTCGACGAGGGACACAGAGTCTGATCAATCTGTGGTGGAACATGAAAGGAACTCTACGCTGTGGAACCATGGAGGAGCAGCTTCAGGAGCTGAAGGACATGTTGCATCACCTTCAGGTGGAGAACCAGAAACTTCAAGAAAAGTTTATGACTGATCATGACTCTTTACCTTCTAGTGGTGTGACAGGGAAGGGTCCCCAACCTGTCTCTGCGGGAGAAGTGCCAGTAATGGAGCGGCTCTTTTACATCCCAAGGGAACGTAAATGTCCTGTTTTTAGAGGTACTGTTGGGATCGGGGTTATGGACTGGATAGAGGAGGTCCGATCCAGTGTACGGGCTGGACATCTATCTTCTCTAGACCAAGCCTATTTTGTGTTTGATCACCTGGAAGGTGAAGCTAAAAAGGAAATACGATTTAGGCCCCGGGCTGATAGAGAGGACCCTGAACGCATTTTTGCAATTTTACAAGAACTGTATGGTTGCTCTAAGTCTTATGTAACTTTGCAGGAAGATTTTTTTTCTAGAAGACAGGAAGAGGGTGAATCATTGAAGGAGTTTTCTCATGCACTGTTTTGTTTAATGGAAAAGATTACTGCCAATGCACCAAATGCTGTTGTTAATGGTGCCATGCTTTTGAGAGACCAGTTTGCTGAACATGTCCTTGATCCTACCTTACGTAGAGAATTGAAAAAACTAATTAGAGAAAACCCAGAGTGTACGCTTTTGGACATTAGGAAGGAAGCAATTAGGTGGGAACAGGAGGGACAACCAGCTGAAGTAAGAAAAAGGAGCTACTGTGTACCATCATATTGTGCATTACACAGATCCCAAAGCAGTAGACCAGATTCAGAGGTTGTCTCAGGGTCTTCTGATTTGTCAGAAATAAAGGAAATGTTGTTAAAGCAACAGGATCAGATTAATCTGCTCTCTCAAAATGTGTTACAGCTGCAATCCATCTCGAGGTCCTCACATCGGCCATATTTGAACAGAACAACTCCCATTATCTGTAGGCGCTGCCAGAAACCTGGTCATATAGCCAGAAACTGTCATCAACAGAGGATGAACCTCGTCCTGCAGCATCCAACTCCACTACAAAGAGAGACTGCGGCTGCTTACCAGCAGGTGGGAAAGCAGCCAAGCTGTCCAGATGTAACCCAACATGTGCTCCAGGCTGCAGTGTCCATTTTCCCCACCCATGCCCCTAATGACATCATCACCCTCCAAGAAGCTGATCCTACCATAAGTGTGTTTTTAAAGTTGTGGAGGACACAGAGACGTCCAGATAAAGCAGAAAGGGCCAGTTTCTCCCCAAAAGTCCTGGAGCTACTTCAACAGTGGAACAAAGTGGTCCAGCTGAATAGCCTGTTATATTGCCGTACACAGCGTCCTGATGGGGTTGAGGATGTTCATCAATTGCTGCTGCCTGAGTCCTTGAAGGAGGTGATGAAACAGCTGTACCAAAGTCATGGACATCAGGGAGTGGAGCGGACCACTGAGCTCATTAGGGAGCGGTGTTACTGGCCTCTGATGCACAAAGAGATTAGAGATTGGTGCAAACGATGTGAACGTTGCACCTTGGCCAAAGTGACACACCCCCAGGCACGGGCAGCCATGGGCCATTTGTTGGCCTCAAGACCAAACCAAGTCTTGGCAATAGATTTTACCTTGAAAGAGCCATCACAAGATGGTAAGGAAAATGTTCTCATCATGACTGATGTGCTTTCAAAATTTACCCAGGCTGTAGCAACCAAAGACCAGAGGGCCTCTACAGTTGCTCTTCAAGAGACTGGTGAAAGCTTGGGCCCCCTCCGACGGACGACAAGGAAAACGGCCAGTTATCATTCAAACCCCCATCACCTTCCAGAGAGGCCAAGATGTAAAGTCGAAAGGGCTACAGTCTCTCAGATCAACAATGTGGCTGATATTTTTCGACCATGGTGTTTGTGGGTTATTTATATGTTGACGGGCCGTCAACACAAAAAGTTGGGGTAGATTGTAGCCTGGGCAGCTTGTCCCTGAAGTATGGTGCTACACACTTCCTCTTGCCCATATATGGAAGACGCTGTGATAGAGCGCAGCTGGTCTGTTAGGGAGACAGGTAATCAGCATTTACAAATCATAGAACTTCAATATCTTTAGTTCATGAAACAATATGTTTGATGGATATCTATACTTTTTTCTGGTAATAATTCTTACTGCTCTTTTTTGTAAAATAAAAATAGGATTTGTAACCGTTTTACATGCCTTACCCCAGACTTCAATGCAGTAAATTAAATGTGGAACAGCATTGCATCAGGGTAAATGTGGAACAATTATTGCATTATATAACATGAACAATGCTTTGTCATTTAACACTAGAAGTCCCAGAGAAGGGTCATTCAACATTTCTACCTTTGGAACCCAGAGACGGGTCGAGTGACCCGAAGGATTTTAGCTAACATCCTATAATGAGCTGTTAACAGGCGCTTTTGTTTTGTAAATAAGGCCATTACTGGCGCACCACAGGAGGGGGCACACTAATTTGACTAAGGCTGCGCTTTTTTGCGCAAGTGAACTTGGCTTCTAAATCCCCCGGTCCCTTTCAGTGGGCTACATATGTTGGTCCGTCACTTGACCTCAGGTCATGTGACCTATGTCGGTCCGTCAGTTTACCTCAGGTCATGTGACCTGTGTCGGTCCGTCAGTTGACCTCAGGTCATGTGACCTGTGTCGGTCCGTCAGTTGACCTCAGGTCATGTGACCTGTGTCGGTCCGTCAGTTGACCTCAGGTCATGTGACCTATGTCAGTCCATCAGTTGACCTCAGGTCATGTGACCTGTGTCGGTCCGTCAGTTGACTTCATGTCGTGTGACCTGTGTCGTTTTGTCAGTTGACCTCAGGTCATGTGACCTGTGTTGGTACGTCAGTTGACCTCATGCCGTGTGACCTGTGTCGGTCCGTCAGTTGACCTCAGGTCATGTGACCTATGTCAGTCCATCAGTTGACCTCAGGTCATGTGACCTGTGTCGGTCCGTCAGTTGACTTCATGTCGTGTGACCTGTGTCGTTTTGTCAGTTGACCTCAGGTCATGTGACCTGTGTTGGTCCGTCACTTGACTTCAGGTCATGTTACCTGTGTCGGTCCCTCAGTTGACCTCATGTTGTGTGACCTGTGTTGGTCCGTCAGTTGACCTCATGCCGTGTGACCTGTGTCGGTCCGTCACTTGACCTCAGGTCATGTGACCTATGTCGGTCAGTCAGTTGACCTCAGGTCATGTGACCTGTGTCGGTCCGTCAGTTGACCTCAGGTCATGTGACCTGTGTCGGTACGTCAGTTGACCTCATGCCGTGTGACCTATGTCGGTCCGTCAGTTGACCTCAGGTCATGTGACCTGTGTCGGTCAGTCAGTTGACCTCAGGTCATGTGACCTGTGTCGGTCCGTCAGTTGACCTCAGGTCATGTGACCTGTGTCGGTCCGTCAGTTGACTTCATGTCATGTGACCTGTGTCGTTGTGTCAGTTGACCTCAGGTCATGTGACCTGTGTTGGTACGTCAGTTGACCTCATGCCGTGTGACCTGTGTCGGTCCGTCAGTTGACTTCATGTCGTGTGACCTGTGTCATTTTGTCAGTTGACCTTAGGTCATGTGACCTGTGTTGGTCCGTCACTTGACCTCAGGTCATATGACCTGTGTCGGTCCCTCAGTTGACCTCATGTCATGTGACCTGTGTTGGTCCGTCAGTTGACTTCATGTTGTGTGACCTGTGCTGGTCCGTCACTTGACCTCAGGTCATGTGACCTGTGTTGGTCCGTCACTTGACCTCAGGTCATGTGACCTGTGTTGGTCCGTCAGTTCACCTCAGGTCATGTGACCTGTGTCAGTCTGTCACTTGACCTCAGGTCATGTGACCTGTGTCGGTCAGTCAGTTGACCTCAGGTCATGTGACCTGTGTCGGTCCGTCAGTTGACCTCAGGTCATGTGACCTGTGTCGGTCCGTCAGTTGACCTCATGTCGTGTGACCTGTGTCGGTCCGTCAGTTGACCTCAGGTCATGTGACCTGTGTCGGTCCGTCAGTTGACTTCATGTCATGTGACCTGTGTCGTTGTGTCAGTTGACCTCAGGTCATGTGACCTATGTTGGTACGTCAGTTGACCTCATGCCGTGTGACCTGTGTCGGTCCGTCAGTTGACTTCATGTCGTGTGACCTGTGTCATTTTGTCAGTTGACCTCAGGTCATGTGACCTGTGTTGGTCCGTCACTTGACTTCATGTTGTGTGACCTGTGCTGGTCCGTCACTTGACCTCAGGTCATGTGACCTGTGTTGGTCCGTCACTTGACCTCAGGTCATGTGACCTGTGTTGGTCCGTCAGTTCACCTCAGGTCATGTGACCTGTGTCAGTCCGTCACTTGACCTCAGGTCATGTGACCTGTGTCGGTCAGTCAGTTGACCTCAGGTCATGTGACCTGTGTCGGTCCGTCAGTTGACCTCAGGTCATGTGACCTGTGTCGGTACGTGTCGGTCCGTCAGTTGAACTCATGTCGAGTGACCAGTGTCGTTCCATCAGTTGACTTCATGTTGTGTGACCTATGTCGGTCCGTCAGTTGACCTCAGGTCAAGTGACCCGTGTTGGTCCGTCAGTTGACCTCATGTCGTGTGACCAGTGTCGGTCCGTCAGTTGACTTCATGTCATGTGACTTGTGTCGTTTTGTCAGTTGACCTCAGGTCATGTGACCTGTGTTGGTCCGTCACTTGACCTCAGGTCATGTGACCTGTGTCGGTCCGTCACTTGATCTCATGTCATGTGACCTGTGTCGGTCTGTCAGTTGACTTCATGTCGTGTGACCTGTGTTGGTCTGTCACTTGACCTCAGGTCATGTGACCTGTGTTGGTCCGTCACTTGACCTCAGGTCATGTGACCTTTGTCGGTCCGTCAGTTGACCTCATGTCATGTGACCTGTGTCGGTCCGTCAGTTGACCTCATGTCGTGTGACCTATGTCGGTCCGTCAGTTGACTTCATGTCATGTGACCTGTGTCTGTCCGTCAGGTGACGGACAACAATAGGTCAAGCATGTTTTAGAACACAGCAATGGGCCACCTGCATGTGCCGGCACGCACCGTATATACATGCGCCAAGGACAAGGAGAGAGACAGTACTTGTAAGCAAAATAATTTATTTGACAGAACATCAAAGTTACAGGATAGTCAGCACAGCAGAATAAGACAATTTTATGCATAAAATTGTTCTGGAGCAGACAAAGCTTTCCGTTCAGTGGATGTCCCAAAATGTTCAACTGTGAGATAACTTCAGGGTCTGTTATGTGTGAATTCAGGTCAGGGCCTCTCTTCTGACTAAGGGGGGAAGTGCAAGCAGAGTCTTACTTACCTGGTGGAAACATTGGAATGCAGTTTGTGCAGTCTGGTGTGGTGGGGGTGTCTGAGTTGTGTGCACGCATATTTATAACAAAAGGCAGTTAATGGCCCACTAATGTGGACCCACTAATGGCCCACTAATGGTTGGTTTGGACTAAGGGTCTTTTGACCCACTTTCAGGACTTCTGGGGGGAGGTCTAAATCCTGGGACTTCTAGTTAATAGTTCCCTTACTTTTGTTGGAGAAATAAAACACATGCAGCTGTTTTTTATTACATATCAAGCTATTTTATTGTTGTTGTTTATTTTATTAACCATTTTATACTTGCATTAAAGCTTTGTCAGAAGTTTCAAGTTGTCCTACTAAACTACTTATGACTTTTCATTCATTCAACCTTTATTTAGTCAGGTAAATCTTATTGAGCTTCGAGGGCTCATTTACGAAAGCAACCTGCTACAAACTAACTTGCATATTTGTATGTGTAAAGGGGTTAAAGGGGGGGTCAGTTTAATACTGACCTCCTTTTTACCTTAATTAATTTACTTATTCAGATTGAATAGTAAATTCACGGATTCTCTTCTTTTTCAGTTTATTCAATATTTCTGTGATCTTTATGATGGATAAATAAACAGAGCCATTAAGTGACAAAGACGTTAACTTAGTTTGATATGTCAAAGAGACACTATCATTTATTTAGAATAAATCAACTAAATTAACACCATTACACTTGATTGACATGATTTCACTTTCTTTCAATTTAAAACGTCAGCACACTTAAATTCAACACAACAGACATAAATATTGGATGTTAACATATTTAGTCTGTGGGCTCTTTTAGCTTAAAAATATAGTTTCCAGCTTAGATAGAGAGGGGAAAGAGTAGGAGGAATAAGAGGTTGGAGAGATTAAGTTATTTATCTCGAGTGTAACCAGAGATGACACATTCCATCCGACTTCGGCTAAATCCCAGGTACGTTTGTAAACCGCTCTTTACCTTTTGACGATGCGTCTGATAAAGATATTGCCAGCCTCCCAGGTGCACGGAGTCCTTCCGGCCCTCGTACGTCTGAACTGGTCGTTTACTTCCAACGTCTCCTCGGATCCGCGTCAGCCGTCAGAAACATGTGGCAGCTTCTGGCTGACTTCAAGACGAGATGTTTCTCAAAGGAAGTTCATTAAGAACTTTGGAGCTTTTGCTCGGGGAACTGGATGGAGACGTCCATCAGTTCTAGCTGACAAGTTAGTCTTTGGCTCTTGACCAAGCTTGACCAGCTGCAAGGCAGAGAGCTTTCAGGTCTCCGTCCATTCAAACTCTTTGTCCATTCAAAGACTGAAGCGTTTCCGCACAGTTAGAACTTAAAAGCAGGAACACAGAGAGGAGTTCACTTGCTTTATCAAACCCAAGGTTACAAGCCAGCAGCAGAGAGAAATGTTTAGGAAAAAAGACAGATAACGCTGGAGCCCTGCTCATCAGACTGTCTCTGAGTTTCTAAACAAAACCGTCCGGTCTCTGTGACCCGAAGGCTTCACCTTTAAACACAGCAGTGAAGACAGTAATTAACACATTTCAGAATAACACAGCATAAAAGCACATATCATGAAAATGAGAAAAGTTATTCTTGATTACATTAGAATAAAATCAAGATATAGAAATAGTCTCTTTTAGTGACTATATGTCCTCAGATTATAACTAATGGAATAATTGTGTTAAATGTCCTGCTTTACTGAGAGGTCAGTAAAGGTCATCACTGGACAGTTCAAAAGTACACAGGTGTCTTAAAAGTGGACAAGGTCATGTCCACTACATCTCCCCCCTTTTGGAAGCCATCGCCAGTCGTTGGGGATGGGGTCCAACACGAAAGGAAACCTTGAACTGTCTCTGATCTTGAAGTAATCCGGCGAGTGGAAAAGAAAAAATCAAAAATTATAATCCCATAAAGTTTTTGGAACTTCCATACTGTTCGTAGGTAATCCCATTGCGGTAAGCTTTTAATCCCTCGGAAAACTGAGTCTGTTAACTCTTGGAAAACAAAGTCTGTGATCCTTTGGAAAACAAAGTCTTATAATCCACAGCGGTAATCCCACAGCAGTAAATCCACAACGATTAGTTTTGTTGATTGATCAGCAACAATTGTTTTCATAATCAGCATGTAGAGGGGATCCCTCGATTGACGCAGAGGAGGCGATCCTTGGATGAAGGTTGAAGACCAAGCGTTGGAGCTGCAGGTCCCCACATCGAAGGTTGTTGGCTGGTTGGTCTCCAGTCAGTGCCACTCTGGTTCTATGTGTCATGCAATTATGTGGTTTTAGGTGGGCTTATGATTGGGATTTTACATTAGGCCCTACCTATATGCACCTGGTATGTAAGCTATCATGGTTTAGATCAGCTATAATTACCAATTAAGGGGTGGATCAATTCTGTAAATTAGATATAGGGATCTATACCTATAGAATTTTGGAGGGCTTCTGTAACGAAGGCCTCTAATTCCAAACTATTCCTCCATTCATTACTTAGTTTAGGTTAAACTAAAGTAGAAAAATGAAATATAGTTTGATCTAAATGTCTGTTGTCTTTTAGACGAACGACGTAGGATTTGGTGTACCTAATAAATTTTGAAGTCTATGGCGAGACTCATCAAAATGAATAGATAATCTAGAATAGAAACGATCGAATCGGTTCAATTTAGAAATCGTGAGGCCAGTGTAGTTTATGGTACCTTGAGTAGCTTTAAACTACATTGACTCTTCAACGGTTGAGATTTAACAAAACGAACTGCATGTTGGCATAGTTAGATCCATCTTATGCATTAATCAATGTTAATACAAAACCTTTTTTGGCTGGGAGTGTCCAGAACCACAACAATATCTCAAATAATGACAACAGTAATGACTAAACAACAAGGAAACAACGTTTCACTGCTTCGACACACTCTTGTCGTCAGATTCCAAAGTCCAGAGTTTGTGAGATCTTTGTCTTTTGTGGAGTCATTGAACGCCTTGTAAGGTTTGATCTGATTTCGATGTACCCATTTAGCAATTGGCTCTTTGCGGCCTTTGCTGATTTTGATCTCGTAGACGACTGAGGACACTTTGTCTGTTATCAGATGAGGTCCAGTCCACCTGGGCATTAGTTTGCGGGCGAGAGTTCCGGTCCCGGACTCTCCTTTCCCGGTTGCTGGGGCGAACGTATAGTACCAGACTCTGTCTCCCACTTGGAGTTCATTGTGAGAGGCCTTCTGGTCATAGTACGCCTTGCGTCCTTCAGCGGACCTTTCCAGGTTTTTCTGGGCGAAAGCAAAAGTGTTTCTGAGGTGTACATTCAAATCTTTCATGTATTGTTGTGTAGTGTAGGCTGTCGCCATGACGGCGTCGCCTGGTTGGTACAACAGGTGTAGAGGGAGAGTCATTTGTCGACCGGTCATCATCTCGAAGGGAGAGATGCCAGTTGATGTGTGTGGAGTGGCTCTTATGGCCATGAGGACCAGAGGGAGTTTCACATCCCAGTCCTTGTGGTTTGCAGCCACGTATTTCTTCAAAATACTCACCACAGTTCTGTTTGCTCTCTCAACTTGGCCTGAAGCCTGTGGGTGGTAGCCGACATGAAAGTTGGCCTTGACGCCTAGCGTCTTCCACAGTTCTTTCATCACTTCACCTGTGAAGTGTGTACCTTGGTCTGAGTTCACCCGAAGGGGAAGTCCAAACCTTGAGAATATATGATTCATTAACAACATAGCAGTTGTTTGTGCTGTGTCGTTAGGAGCTGGTAGGCATTCTACCCATTTGGTAAATGCACAGGTTACCGTGAGAAAATATTTATTTCCTCTAGAGCTCTTAGTGAGTGGTCCAACCCAGTCGATCTGGAGGTCAGACCATGGGAATGCAATGCCTCTGCTTTGCAGTGGTGCTCTGTGAAGTGGTCTGGTTGGCTGAAACTGGCCACAGACCACGCACCCTTCAATGTAGTCCTTGACATCCTTTTTCATTCCAGGCCAATAGGCAATTTGTTTTAATGCCGTCAGCGTGGCTTTATCTCCTTTGTGTCCTGCGGACGGGAGATCATGGGCATGAACTAACATCACCCCCCTTTGGTCATGGGGAACCACGAACACAGGTGAGGACGTTGGTCCATGAGCGAAAGTCAGGATGCCCTTGAGTAGTTTAAGCTGTTTGCGCAGCTGATAAAGGACTTTAAGGTCTGGATCGGAATCCAGTTCGTCTTTAGACGGAGTGTTCTTGTCCGGATCAGTCAGATACAGTATCATGGAGTTGATAGCAGGATCCGACTTCTGAAGTTGGATGATGTCAGGGTCAGTCAGTGCGGGTCGTACGGAGACTGCGTTGTCAGCAGGTTTGTCCGCGGCCTGTGCACGTGTGACTGCCATAACTCTGACTGAAGGTTGTGTTGGCAGAGTCTCGATTAACCAGGAGGGGTCGAAGGACCATAGAGGACCTTCGTCGGCTCCTTCTTTGGCTAAGGAGTCTGCAATGTCATTGTAGTGTTTGTCATCGCCAGGGACTCTAGAATGCCCTGGAACCTTCTTCCAGTAGATCTGTAAGTCATGTGATGTCACCAAGTGATCACACGCTATGAAAAGCTCTTTGTGTTTGACCACTTTTCTGTCGCTTGTTAGGAAACCGTTCTGTTTCCACACAGCGAGGTGACAAGCGAAACTCAAACGAGCATAGTTAGAGTCAGTGCAGATGACTAGCGTCTTGATGGAGCGTTCTACTACAATCTGGAGAGCTATTAGGATTCCTGCAATCTCAGCATACTGAGAAGTCTGAGATCCTAATTTGTAGCTGAAAGTTATCTGCTCTTGGCCTTGGAGGAGGACCCCTCCAACACCTGCTCTGCAGATCTTGTCGCGGAGGAATGAAGATCCATCCACGTACAATGTTGTCATATCTTTGCAGATATTGTCATCAAAGAAGTGGTGATTCGGGTCTTCAGTTACTGGGGTTTTTACCTCAACCGGCGGCTGGGTGGCTGGTACATCTTGTGTACACTTCTGGCAGATTGCCAAGTCCGTCCCCAGATGAGACTTCTTGTTCTGACCATAACGGATGTCTAGGTTAAAACTTTGAAGTGCCATGAGCCACGTTGCAACACGTGAGTTTGTCACCACACCATCTCTGATGCGTTCACTGTTAAGGAAGGTCACTGGCTGGTGTTGTGTTTCCACAATGATTTTCTGCCCACCAATGTAGCTGGAGAAATGTTTAACTGCCCACACTGTGGTCAGTAAAGCTTTCTCACAGTCTGAGAATCTCAATTCGGGGCCTGCCATCGTTTTGCTGGCGTAGGCTACTACACGTTTGTCTCTGTCGTGTATCTGGTATAGACCTGCACTTATGCAATGAGCTGAGAAGCCCACTTCCAAGTAAAACTCTTTGTTGTAGTCCGGGTAGACTAAACAAGGGGCTGACTTGATCCTGTTTATAAGAGCGTCCATAGCCTGCTGCTGTTTGTCAGTCCAGACAAATGGAACGTCTTTCTTAAGGAGTTCAGTCAGTGGCTTTGCAAGGTCTGCATAGTTCTCTATGAACTGGTTCGAGTAGTTACACACGCCAAGAAAACTTTGTAGTTCTTTGAGACTGGTGGGGACTTTGAGATTGTCAAGGCCTTGGGTGCGAGTCAGCTGTGGTTGTACTCCGTCTGGACCTACAAGTAGGCCAACGTAGTCCACCTTGGTTCTGCACCACTGGCACTTCGACAGTGATATTTTAGCACCAGCAGTTGTTAGCTGATTCAGAACGTGGTCGATCTCAGCCAAATGTGAGTCCAGTGTTGGCTGCCTCAAAAGGACATCGTCCACGTAGATCAGTGTTCCACGCTCGTGGGCGTCTGGACATGCTTTGTTCAAGAAGATGTTGAACTCTGCAGGTGAGTTAGCGTAGCCAAAGGGACACCTGTTAAAGGTGTATTGACGGCCACCAAAAGTGAAAGCTAGTTTGTACTGGTCCTCGGCGCGCACAGGGATGGTCCAAAAACCAGAGGCGACGTCGAGGGTCGAGAAGTACTTACCATTGGTGACCTTGGGCAGTTCCTGTTGGAGTTGCGTCATAGGCCATCTGGATAAGGGAACTTGTTTGTTTAGCTTTCGGTAGTCTATAGTGAGTCTCCACTTACCATTTGGTTTTAACACCGGCCATAAAGGCGCAGAGTAAGTGCTGTTACAGTATCGGATGATACCTTTTCCTAACAGGTCAGCAATGATTTCCCTGATAGGTTGATGTGCTGCCAGAGGAATCTTGTATTGTCTGACAAATGCAGGTGGAGCATCAGGCGGGGTTGGAATGCTCACTGTGTGGAGCGTGGTCAACCCACAATCCATCGAGTCAGTTGAGAATGATTTTTCATATTTTAGCAGAACTTTGCGAAGTTTGTCCCTGTCTTCATCAGTTTCCAAGGCGTCGGCCTGAGCGACCACCTGGTCTATCTGTGAAGCAAATGAGAGCGGTTCTTGTTCTCTGGGGAGCTCCAGTGAGTCCCCTTCAGTGTCATAAAACCTGTCAACAGGTAGTGCACTGTAAGTTTGAGGGCCTAGACTTTCTCCTTGGTTGAAACCGAACCTGTGGACAATGTCCCGGTCGGACTCAGTGGGGGAGAAAAGAGCTATGGCCTGTGTTGGTTTTGTGAACAAGACTCGCCCCGAATGATGACTTGGGATCAAGTTTTCTGGGAGTCCTCCCAGAAATGGAATGCTTAGTTCAAAATCATGAAAATCAGTAGAGATCAACCATCCTAGCTGTGAGCGCTTTGGGATCAGTACCTCTTCTGTGCTCGTGTTACACACAGCGACAGTCGTGGTTCTGCCGTCGAGGGTCACTTGGCATGTGGCCTCCATGGACAGTCCTAAGTTGAAAAACATAGGAGATGGTTGAAAGCATGCCTGTTTTGTTCTAATAGCCTGTCCTTTCATGATGTGAATCATCACCGGCTTGTTCATAACCTGAGGTGGCACCACAGTGTTATGGCTGTTAGCAACCTGGCAGACCTCTGGAATGGTCTGTCCAGCCTTAAGGTTCTCTGTGGTTAACACAGGAGAGTCCTTCGTGGCTGTATCTAGTGACCACAGTGCATTGTTGTTGACGTCCACTCGGACACCTAATCTTACCAAAATGTCGGAGCCTATGTAGGTTGCATGTGGTAAGTTCGGGACCACGAGGAACGGGTGATCCAGTTCTCGTTGGTTCCAGATTAGTTTAAGGTCAATGATCCCTTTAGCAGTCATTACCTGTTTATCGTTGGGGTCTAACGGGAAGCGGAAAGCCTTTTTGTTCATTCCGAGACCCAACTGTTTCTTAACCAAGGTTCCAAAGAAAGCTTGGCTGATCGCTGATTTCTCCGTCCAAGGGGACAGAACAGCATCATCGGTGTGGGATCCTTGAATCTCAACACCTTTGACTACCTGTGGTAGGTAGTGTTCGGTGAGTGCCAACTGTTTCAGCTCGCAGAGGGGGCTCTCTTGTTGGACCTCTACTGCCTCACCTGTAGTTGGAGGTTCACCCACAGGGATTGTGCTCTCGTCTGAGCATTCCCTTTTGCCTTCCGCGGTACCTGCCGTTAGACGGTCAGTGTTACTCTGTGTAGGCATATCGATCGGCAGTGGTTGACTCACTCTGGTCCACATTGTCTGATCGCCATAATCTATAACCGCGTCGAAGCGGTTTATAAAGTCTTGGCCAACCAAAAATGGGCATGAGTCAACGGTGGACACGTATACCGGGTGGTATAGTGTCGTCTCACCAATCTGCATGTGAACCATTGCTATAGCTGTTAGGGTTGTACTCGTCTCCGAGAGACCCTGCAAAACTATAGCACAT
>JBBPBX010053354.1:0-23872 GCA_038048925.1 Garcialebias charrua | reverse complement strand
AGACGGAGTCCAGCCAAACGGGGTTTATTCAGAAACAGGGACGAGCTGCTATTACCGAGGCTACAGCTCACGCCTCAAAAGAAAACGCGGTACACACGCGAGCGAACACACTGCTAGCTGCCTGCTAACAACAACACACTCCCGGGCTCTTCTTCTTCGTCTCTCTTTTTCCGGTCCCTCCTCCCTGCTCCTACCCCTCTCCTGCCCCCACGACCAATCCAACACATGAGGGCGGGGGACAACAGAATCACAACAGCTCAACAGAACACAGTACAACTGGACAAATACACAGAAATACTTGGACCCAAAGCAGAACCAAACACAGGGTCGTTACACTACCCCCCCACTACTGAGTCCCTCGCCCACGAGGGGACAAACAAAGTCATCAAACCGTCTTGGAGCCCTCCTCGTCCGCTGCGGGCGAGCTCCCAGCGGCGCTACAGGCTCTGGGGCCGGGGCATCATTCGATGTCGGTGATAAGGCTTCTGGGGAGGTTGGCGGACGCACCAGAGACCCTGACCATTGGCCTTCTGGGGACTGAGGTGCAGACCTGCCTTGATAGGGGGCCAACCTGTCCCTGTGCAGAGCTACTCTTCTCCTGTTCTGGGGCATCTGCACTCTGTAGACCACCTCCCCCAGGCGCTCCAACACTCTGCAGGGACCCACCCACTGACTGTCCAGTCTCGGGCCCCGTCCCTTCTTCCTACGAGGGTTGTACACCCAGACCAGCTCCCCTGGAGTAAAGTGTCGGCCCATCGCTCTTACACCATAGTTCAGTTTCTGGCGCATGCCCGCTTGCTCCTGTTGCCTCAGGGCAATTGCATGGGCTGTCTCTAACCTGTCTGAGCGTGGTAGGGGGCCCATGATGTCCACGGCCACTCGCTCCATCGGGGCTCCTAAAACAAACTGTTGTAGGCGGGCGTGAGACTGACCTGTCGGCCCCTTCCGTGCTGTACAGAAGTCACAACGGCGGCAGAAGTCCTCCACATCCCTCCTGCACTGGCCCCAGTAAAACCCCTGTCGGAGGCGGCGTAGAGTCTTTGTAACGCCAAAATGTCCAGACCCAGACGCTCCATGCACGCCCTGCAGGACTACGTCTTTCAGGCCTTTTGGGACTACAGTCTGCCACCGCTCCTCACCCGTGGAGGGGTCCTTCCATGACCTCTGTAGCACCCCGTCTTCCAGACGCAGAGCCTCAAACTTGGACCACAACCTTTTAGTTGCCCGCGAGAGCCTAGCAACCTCCTCCCACGGCGGCTTCAGTTGTCTCTCCACCCACTGCAACATAGGCTGGATATCGGGGTCCTGTTCCTGTTGGTGCCTCCAGCTGTCTGTGCCGACCACCTGCAGCCCTCTGCAGATTACCGAGTCACTCTGCTGGGATCGGGCCCCCACGCCATTAGCATCCATGTCGAGGATGAAAGGGAGGGAGGGGTCTGCAGGAGCGAGGACTGGGGGCTCAGTCAGAGTTTGCCGCAGACGGCCAGACGCTCCCTGGCACTGTTCAGTCCACACATAGTCTTGGTTCTTCTGGGGCACCCACACCGGGGTCATAGGACTCGCAGGTGCCATGGTGGCAGCAATCTGGCTGGGCTGAGGGGAGGTGTGCTTGACAGCTGCGACCTGAGGTTCCGTGTAGCGGGCCACAGGACCCATAAGAGCATGATCAGGAGCTGTGGGTAACAGTGGAATGAGAGGGCCCTCCTTAAAACTCCATGTCCCCACACCTAAATCCAACTGGCACCCCGCAGCCCTTAAAAAGTCCAGCCCCAATATGCACATGTCCTGCACATCTGCTACCCACACAGGGTGGGTGATAGATCGGCCACCCACATTAACAGTCATTGTCCCCCTCCCCTTCATAGGTGCCATGTCCCCTGTGACTGTGCGCAGCTGCACTGTGGTGGGTTGGATCAGAGTCCAGTCTGGTACCACATCAGGCCTCACTAGTGTTACCGTGGAACCAGTGTCAATCAGGGCCGTGCATGGGATCCCCTCCACAGAGACTGGGACATAACAAAAGTCCCCAACACATGTGCGTCCAACCACTACAACCCTGGTTGCTTGGTCTGGGGCTGAGTCAGTTTCAAAGGAATTCTGGGCTAGGGCCCCCTGTTTGAGCTTTTGGGCCCTGCCCGCTGGCGATGAAGGTGTGGAGGTTACAGTAGGGATCTGCGATTCCTCCCTCCCGCAGACCCCGTGTCGTTTCCCTACATCTTGACTGTTTTAGGACACTGCCTCAGGAGGTGTCCCGGTTGGCCACAGCCCCAACAAACGGCTGGGGGTGCGGAGGAGTCCCGCGTCGACTGTAGCGCCACTGCTCGGATCATTTCTGTCAGCTCCGAGACCCAAGCAGGTTTCTCCTGGTTCAGCTCTGCCCCCTCCGCAGATCTGCATGCCGGTGGTTGTCCTCTCAGGTCGTTTCCCGCTGCTACTCCCAGCAAACACTCTCTCTCCACTGCTAAGTCCAATGCGTCTTGCAGGGATCGGGGGTGCATCAGCTGAACCTGCACACGCAGCTCCGGTGGTGCCAGGGCTCTGATGAACTGATCTTTTGCTAGTTCATTCTGAACCCCTGACTGCATGTGTGAATAGGCTCTGCGTGTGAGGCTCTCAATGTCATTAGCCAAAGCACGCAGGGGTTCACCCGGCAACCTGCTCCTGTTGCAGAGTTTATTTTTAAAAATGTCTGGTTGCACACATTGTCCAAACCGCCTCTTTAAAGCTC
Source organism: Garcialebias charrua (assembly GCA_038048925.1). Lineage (NCBI taxonomy): Eukaryota > Metazoa > Chordata > Actinopteri > Cyprinodontiformes > Rivulidae > Garcialebias > Garcialebias charrua. Next base: position 21,144 of record JBBPBX010053354.1, on the reverse strand, counting down.
CAACTAGTGCATCATAGTCTTTTCTGTCCTCTGAGCTTAACAATAACAAGCAGTCCAGTGCATCATCTTGTAGACAGAGAGCCAGCTGCAGGGCTTTATGCTCTGCTGTCCACCTCCCTGCATGAGCCAGCAGCTCAAACTGTGCATGGAAGGCCTCCCAGCTGGACCTACCGGAGTACTTGGGCGTCTTCAACGGGACGGTGACGTTTTGGACGACGCTGTCGTAACTGTCATGGCTGCCGCCATGTGAATCTTTTGGCGCGCTTGGAGAAAATGGCGTCGACGGACCCGCCCCCCCGCCGGTCTTCAGTCCTGCTTCGGCAGCCATGCTCGCTGCAGAGCTGCGCTGAGCAGCCGTCGCCTGAGTTATTTTAGTGAACCCCTCTCTCCGAGCCTCTTCGTCCTCCATTCCCTCCGCTTTAATTTTCACCTGGGCGAGCGCTCCGTCCATAATGCTGTCGCGGGTGGAGGCGACGAGCCAGTAGTACTCACTCAGCTCGGTAGCGTTGGTTTACTTCTGACACCAATGTAATGACGCCAACACTGCAGACGGAGTCCAGCCAAACGGGGTTTATTCAGAAACAGGGACGAGCTGCTATTACCGAGGCTACAGCTCACGCCTTAAAAGAAAACGCGGTACACACGCGAGCGAACACACTGCTAGCTGCCTGCTAACAACAACACACTCCCGGGCTCTTCTTCTTCGTCTCTCTTTTTCCGGTCCCTCCTCCCTGCTCCTACCCCTCTCCTGCCCCCACGACCAATCCAACACATGAGGGCGGGGGACAACAGAATCACAACAGCTCAACAGAACACAGTACAACTGGACAAATACACAGAAATACTTGGACCCAAAGCAGAACCAAACACAGGGTCGTTACAATATATTCCACATAACTAACATATACTACACAGGTTGTGTGACGGGTTATTGCACAGGTAGTGAATGACACTGAGATTGAATTATGATGGTAAGGTAGATACATAGATACTGTATCATACATGATACATTGTGAAGATAGGTTGTGTAATGTAAAATTTACTCTTACATACTGAATTTCACTGTGAGTTCTTGCCCTATGTCACTCTGCGGTATGAAAACATCCACTGCAGTAACTATTTTAAATTGTTAGTAGCTTAGTTTTTGTCCTGTCTTCTTTGCCTTAATGTTGGTCGATAAGACATAAAATGCCTCACTAAATGCCTCAGGTAACACCGTGAGCTTCGCTACCTCCACCATTACAGCCATGTTGCTTGTTAGTTTGTCTGAGGTTAGCTCACCCTGGGTCACATTTCCTTGTGGGTGAAGCGATCATACCATTCACGCAAAATATTTGATAATGTTCTCATAGAAACAATTCCTGAATGTTGTTCATACTGTGTTCATGCTACATGTTTGTCTTTTGACCTTACAAATGGGTAAATTTACAGTAGACCTAGTCCATTATTGAAGTTTTAATTAGGTATTTTAAGCTACTAATAAACATGATGGATGATGTTCATATTGCTTTATGCAAGGCCAATGGTAAGAAGGAGTGATTATTATCGTTTCATATTCGCCAGAGATTTTTCCCACCTAAAACTTAACACTGTGTTTCTTAGACTGTGACTGAAGTAAAAGAGGCAAGACCATATGACTGTGCCATAGACCTAATCCCTGGTTCCACTGCATCTAGAGACAGTCTTTATTCATTATCTGGGCCAGAAAGTCCAGCAATGCATAAATATATTGACGAGTCCCTCCAAACTGGCATCATAAGGCCATCAGCATCCTCCACTGTTGCTGGTTTCTTTTTTTGTGGGGAATGAGGACGGTTCATTAAGACCTTGTATTGATTACCGGGGTCTGAATAAAATTACGTTTAAAAACAAATATACACCACAGTCTTGCCTGTTCCATCATACACGCATTTGACCTTATTCAAATAGATAGATAGATAGATAGATAGATAGATAGATAGATAGATAGATAGATAGATAGATAGATAGATAGATAGATAGATAGATAGATAGATAGATAGATAGATAGATAGATAGATAGATAGATAGATAGATAGATAGATAGATAGATAGATAGATAGATAGATAGATAGATAGATAGATAGATAGATAGATAGATAGATAGATAGATAGATAGATAGATAGATAGATAGATAGATAGATAGATAGATAGATAGATAGATAGATAGATAGATAGATAGATAGATAGATAGATAGATAGATAGATAGATAGATAGATAGATAGATATAGATAGATAGATAGATAGATAGATAGATAGATAGATAGATAGATAGATAGATAGATAGATAGATAGATAGATAGATAGATAGATAGATAGATAGATAGATAGATAGATAGATAGATAGATAGATAGATAGATAGATAGATAGATAGATAGATAGATAGATAGATAGATAGATAGATAGATAGATAGATAGATAGATAGATAGATAGATAGATAGATAGATAGATAGATAGATAGATAGATAGATAGATAGATATAGATTTATTTGTCCCCGTAGGGAAATTAATTTGCAACATTTGTCAGCAGGCATTGACATAAAGGACATACTTATACATACATACATGACATCATCATCCATCATTACAGCAAAGATGTTTCAGCTCAGTAATTCATGATACCTTAGTATTATTTAATGATTTAATTGCTTGTGGTATGAAAGAAAATTTTGTTCTGTTTCTTGAGAATAAAGGAAGGCCATACCTTCGCCCTGAAGGAAGCAACTCAAATGAAGATCTTAGGGGATGTGTGTCGTCTGCTATAATCTTGTTTGCCTTCCTCATAACTCTGTCCATGTATATCTTTTCCATACTTGGCAGAGTGGTCCCTAACAGTTTGCTGGCTGTAGTTACTATACTTCTCAAGGATTTCTTCTGAGCCTCTGTAGCATTGCCAAACCAACAGATGTTACAAAACGTTAAAATACCTTCAATAAAAGCAGAATAAAACATTAAAAGCATTGAGTTATTGACTCTAAAAGTACCCAGTTTCTTTAAAAAATACATCCTCTGCTGAGCCTTAGTGCAAATAAGGTCAGCCCATGAGTCCCACTTTAAGTGACAGTCCAGAACCACGCCCAGGTACTTGTAGCACGAGACAGTTTCAATCTTCTCTCCATTGATGGTTGTTGGAGAGAATGACTGAAGCTTCCTGAAGTCAATAGTCATTTCTTTTGTTTTGTTTGTGTTCAGAACCAGTTTTGATTGTTTGCACCAATTAATGAAGAAGTCCAGAACTGGTCCGTGCTCTTCTTCCTTGTCTTCTTTCCACTATCTTCACAAAGTTGGACTTAAGAAATGCATACCACCTGGTCTGCATCAGAGAGGGGGACGAGTAGAAAACTGCCTTCAACACCCCTAACAGACATGAATATCTAGTTATGCCATTTAGGCCATGCGCCTGCCATGACCCTCATTAACAATGTCCTCAGGGATATGGTTAACTAGTCTGTTTTCATTTACCTGGATGACACTCATATTTTCTAAAGACCTTCCATCCCATTAAAGACACATGAGATCTGTATTACTATGACATTTGCAGAATAATCTGTTTGTCAAAAATGAGAAATTTGAATTCCAGCCACCTCTTTCTTGGGTTTTGTCATCTCTCCTAAGCAGACATCCATGGACCTCAATAAGGTCTCTGCAGTGTTGGACTGGCCCACTCCTAAAATAGAAAACAACTGTAGAGATTTTTGGGGTTTGATCATTTTTACAAAAAGTTTATCAATAACTACAGCCAGATCTTGGGCACCCTTCATGCCCTCACCTCTGCCAAGACCAGGTTCCAGCATGTCACCAGCACAAGCATGGTGAAATTTCATTTGCCAGACTAATGAACATGTTCACAACTGCTCCTGTCCTGCATTTGCATGACATTGAGCGGCAGTTCATTGTATAAGTTGATGTCTCATTACGTACTGGTATAGGTGCTGTCCTCAGTCAACGTTGTGCTGATGGAAAGATTCACCTCTGCGCCTATTTCTCTAGATGTCCATCTACAGCAGAATGCATCTATGATGTGGGAGAACGTGAGCTCTTGGCTGTCAAACTAGCGCTTGAGGAATGGAAATGTTGGTTGGAGGGAGCAAAGGAACCTTTTCAAAATTGGACAGACCACAAAAAACCTGGAGTATTTGAAAACGGCTAAAAGACTAAACCTCAGACAAGCCCGGCGGGCCTTATTCTTTTGCCATTTTATCTTTGTTTTGTCTTACAGACCTGGTTCTAAGAACACTAAGCCTGACACTCTATCAAGGATTCTTGATGACACTAAGGGGCATCAGACTAGCAAAGATGGGGGGTTTATCCTGCCAGACACTGTACAACTATCCATCACTCAGTTGGAGGAGATCAGACAGGCCCACCAGGTCCAACCACCACCTTCTGACTGCCCCAGGAATCGGGTATTCTTCCCGGACTCTCATGTCCATAAGGTACTCGACCTTTGTCATCAGTCTTGCCTGTTCCATCACCAGGGCATAAACAAGACCCTGGCAGTGGTTAGGGCCCATTTCTGGTGGAAGGACTTGGCTAAGGATGTTAAAGAGTACGTCTCCTCCTGTTGCAAGTGTAATCAAGCAAATACCCCAAGATGTCCACTTGCTGCTCTTTTGCATCCCCTTCCTATCCCCTCATGACCATGGTCTCACATTGTCAATAATTTTATTACTGGACTGCCCCCGTCATCAGGTAATACAGTCATCCTCATAATCATTGACCATTTTTCTAAGATGGTTCATCTGGTTCCCTTCAAAAAACTCCCATTTGCCAAGGAACAGTGGGAGGTCCTGTTCTGGGAGGTGTTACACCTTCATGACCTTCTGTGGACATTGTCTCAGACCGGGGTCTCCAGTTTATAACTCACTTTTGTACAGAGTTCTGCAACCTCTTGGGCATATCTGTCAGTCAATCATCAGGTTTCCATCCCTAGACTGATGGACAAAGCTAGAGGGCCAACCAGGAGGTTGAGACCAAGCTTCTCCTCATGTGTGAGGAGGATCCTAAGTGGGCTGCTAACTTCCCTTGGGTGGAACATGCCCTCAACTCCCTCCTCAGGTCTGTCGCCATGTTACTCCTCTGCCCACTGAGCTGCTTGCAGGTGCCAGTGGGTCTGGAGGAAGACTATAAAGAATCTCGTGAAAATGTCTTCTATCTATAGTAGAGGTGCCAACCAGCGTAATTTAACTAAACCTCCTTATCAGGTGGGCCAGAAGGCATGGTTCTCCACCAAGGACCTTCCTCTTTGTGTGTAGAGTCGCAAGTGGGCACCTTGCTTTGTGGGTCCCTTCCTCATTTCTAAAGTAGGGAAACCAGTGGTAGTACATCTACAACTGCCTTGCACCCTTGAGCCCTTAAGATCCATCCTACATTCCATGTATCATACATCTAGCCCCTGCTGTCATCACCTTTTGAACCCTCCTCCAAGCCCCCTCCTCCTACCTGAATGATTGATAGGGCTCCATCTTTCATCGTCAGGAGAATACTTTGCTCCAGGCGGTGGGGTTGGGATCTGTACTCTCTGGTGGATTGGGAGGGTTATGGACCTGAGGAGCAGTAATGGGTCCCTGCCTACAACATTTTGGACAAAGACATTATTAGAACTTTTCATAGAACCCATCCTAATCAACCTAGAGGTCCATCAGGAGCTAGACATTAAAGATGGGACTATGTCATGTTTTCTGCCTCTTCATGCCATGATTTCCTGCTCAGTCACTCTGCTATACCCACTCTGCACTTCAGCTCATCAGCCTGATTCTCTGTACCTGTTCTGATAACTTAAGGACTCCTCTCACCTTCCCAACATGCCAGATTATTGAACCTTATTTGGAAGTAGATGTCCAACGTTCATGTCATAGCCCTGTCTGATCTTCACATCTCGACCTCATGTCTGTCTTCTGGAAGTCCCAACCTGCCCGCTTCTTGCCTGCTCTTGTATTGCCATTCTGACCTTGTTACCATCTTCTCCTTCTGGCTCAGTGACTACGACTCATGGATCACCCTAAGGATTTATGTCTGGATCTCTGATCCCTTGTGTATAACATCCACCTCTACACCTGGACCTTGTTTTTGGATTACCCGTCTGATCATGTCTGTCACAGCTCTGCTCTACAGCTGGGTTGCACCCAGAGACAGTGACACCATCCTGCCCAGCTCCAACAGGTGGCCCCCACCTCACCTTCTTGAGAAGGTTAGGACTGTCTTCCTGTTTACCTCCTTGCTTACAGAAACATTCAGTCCACCAACTGTAATATCTCTGCAGATTGGATCCCTCACAGGATTCTGACCTCCACCAACAGCTGATTAACAACAAACTTTTTAACCATTCTTGTTGTTCGGCATCTTGCTTGAATCCTAAAACCCAACTCTTGTCAAAAAGAACTAAATAATATCACAGAGAAGCCCAGATGTGAAAACCAAATTACAAGGTGGACTTGCAACATCAAATTTCTATAACTAATACATAACAAACCAGTTGTACTCAAATGAATTTACTCTAAACCATCAGATGAAATGTGGTTAAACTTGGAGCAATCAGTTTGTCATCCTTTTCATATTCAAGATATTTTTCTTAGTCAGTAAGTCAAACACCATCCGTGTGTCACAACACTAACAATATCATTTGGCAATGGTATTGCCCTATGTCAGATGAGATTACTTATTTGATCGGTGTCCTCCACACATAGTGAACTTCGTGGTTGTGACTGGATGGAAGCTGAAGTGATGCTATCACTTGCCTTGTAATAACTTGATGGCTCACTCCAATAGCAAGAATGTATTGTCATCAATCCCCAAGGAAGAATGTGCTGGTGGAGTCAAAAACATGGATATGGCTCTTGGTGAACCATACCTGGAGAGAGCACTTGGTGTCCAATGGTGTGTCACATCAGATGAGTTCTAGTTTAGAGTACTGGTGAAAGAAAACTCTATCACCAGAAGAGGAGTACAGTATTATCCACAGTGGCATCAGTGTTTGATCCGCTTGGATTTGTAGCAGGAAAGAAAATCCTCCAGCAAATGTGTCATGAGAAAGTAAGTTGGGATGATCTTCTTGCATATTATCTGCAGCCTCATTGGGAATCTTGGTTGAGAGGTCTTCAAGATCTAGCCAACATAAAGGTACAACAATGTTTTTTTACCATTAAGCTTCGGTGAAATTGAGCATTATGAGCTGCATCATTTTTCAGATGCCAGGTGATGGAGAATGTTCGTAGAGTATAGTAAGTACAGTATGTCTGGAGAAGTGCACTGTTCCTTGGTGAGGAGGAAAGCAATGGTGGCTCCTTTAAAAGTGACAACTATATCAAGGCTCAAGCTCTCAGCAGCTCTGGTAGCAGGACATGAGATTTACATGAATGAATAGGTAATGGATCATACTGCAAATATTTACAAATCATATTTGCAATATGATGGGGAGAACCTCAAGATAGCTGTTGATCAGTTACTGACAGCATATCACTTATTAAATAAGTGATATGCCCAGGATGGAGCTTGAAATTGAAAGCCTGCAGGAATACTTCTGGACAGATTCACAAGTTGTCCTTGGTAACATTAACAATGATGTAAGGATATTTCCTGTTTTTGTAGCAAATCATGTCCAGCGTAAGAGCACTCACCAGTGGAACTATGTTACCTCCAAAGACCACCCTGCTGACCACTATTCTAGGGGACTGACAGCCAAACAGCTAAAGACACAACTGGTTTAGAGGACCAGATTTTCTGTGGTAATTAAACCTCCCAAGTAGTGTGGTCATGGTGGGAGAGCTTCTAGAAAATGACCCAGCGCTACAAAAGGCTCATGTACACAAAATTAAATCACGGGAAGAAAGGTTGCTGCTTGATCGTCTTGAAAGGTTTTTGGATTGAACAAGAGCAGTATGGGTGATAGCCACACTGAAGTGTAGAGCAAAGAGCCAGACCCTAAACTTCAATGAACCCACCATCTTAGAAGAGCGTAAGGAAGCAGAAGTTTTTCTCATAAAACTGGTTCAAGCCTTATACTTCCATAAAGACACAATGAGCTTAAGCAAAATGGACAAATCAAATCAACAGACAAGACAAACAAATTACACAAACTAAACTCATTGCTTGATGAGCAACGTGTACTCAGGGTAGTAGGGCATTTAACCCAGTCCAGTTTTCAGCTTCATGTGAAACATTCAGCTATATTTCCCAAATAAAGCCATTTGTCAACACTGCTCATTAAGCATTATCATGAAAGAGTGCAACACCAGGGACGGGGTATGACTGTTAATTTGGTGTGGACTTGTTCCTGTTTAAAGTGCTTTATAAATAAAATGGTATGGTATGGTATGGTATGGTTAATGAACTACGAGCAAATGGTGTTTGGATTCTTGGATGCAGTAAAGCACTCTCTTCCCATATTTACAATTGCACAAGGTGTAGGAAGTGTAGATGCAACACTGAAGACTAACAGATGACAGACCTCCCACAAGAGCGTACAAAGTTGACTCCACCCTTTACATACTGTGGGATGGACTGTTTTGGACTCATCTATGTTAAAGAGGGAAGAAAGGAGCTAAAGTGCTATGAACTTTTGCTAACATGCATGTGCTCCAGAACCATACATATTGAGATGCTCAATGACTTAACAATGGATGCATCAGTGCTCTGCACTCATCTATTGCATTGTGTGTAGTGTCAGACAGATTTTCTGTGATCAAGACAGCAACTTCATTGGTGCAAGGCGTGAGTTTGCTGAAGTTATGAAAGAGATGGATGGGGAGGACCTCAAGAAATTTGGATGTGAGTTTGTTTTGAAAACTCCATCTGCAAGTCATCAAGGTAGCCTTTGGGAACAACAAATACAAATTATGCAAAATTTCCTTTCACCCATCCTTGACCAGTCAGATAAAAGGCTTGACAGCAGTTCTTTAAGAATTTTCCTCTACAAGGTTATGGCAATTTTAAATAGCAGGCCAGTAACAACAAAGCATTTGTACAATACATCTGGTCCAGAACTTCTGACACCTAATCACATATTGACTATGAAGTCTATCATGCTTGCTCCCTCTCCAGGAATGTTCATCAAGGAAGATCTGTACCTTCAAAAACGATGGTGCAGAGTGCATTTTTTAGCCAACAGCTTCTGGGCATGGTGGAAGTAAGAACATTGGTTAAATCTTTAGTACAGGCACAAATGAAACAAGGTTAGAAGAAAAGCAAAGGTCAACGATATTGTGCTATTTAAGGATGATTCTGCACCTCGTAATCAGTGGAAAATGGCAAAGATCACCAATGTGTATTCAGGGAAGGATAGACAAGTGAGAAGCATCAGGCTGTTGATCAGTGGCTTAACTTTGGATGGAAAGCATACCACAAAACCAACCTATCTCTCAAGAAGCCCATTCAAAAGATTACTTTACTGGAAGCTGATGGATTAATCTTTTTTATAGTTTTCCTCACCATTAGTTTGTTCTTTAATGTTAAATGTGATCTATGATTCATAATGGTTCAATTTAATCCAAAAATCACAGATGATTTGGTGGGAGTGTAACTGACAGTGAACACATTAAATGCTCTTTCTTGTATGTTTGTTACAAATATTTGTAATGCCCAATTTTTTTCCCAAGATGGCACCGGTGTGTAGGGCTTGCCGTCGCTCGCTCTCTGATTTTCTACTATTTTTGTTATTTTTACAATGCTTTGTGCACTGTACGAATCATATTTGCATTATGAGCGTCGGGCACTTTTGGAGCTCCGTACATTAGCTGACTTGCCTGCAGAGTTTTTATACAGCGGTCAGCACTCTCCTCCACCGGTTCTGTCCGAGATTCATGCATTTCTTCTGTGTGACCCTGGCCTTTCTCCCGGGAGGAAACGTCGTAGACGTCGTGGAAAGCATGCGGGGTTTCGGTGAAACGGAGACACTGTGGATTATTCTGTGAAGAGTGATGGGGCTCTCTCTGGATCTGATCATCACCTCTCTGACCCGTGGTGCTCCAGGGGCCCAGCTGTTGGACAGCTAGCCACATACCATGTAAACAACTGGAGTTGTTTACCTGCACGCCATACAAGCTAACCTGGAGGTGCTCTTCTTCAAAATCTGCGCCCGCTGGTGCTTGCTTCCCCCACCACGACTGTGTCTGCGTTGGACCCTATCAGGATGTGTTTAATCAATGTAAGGTCTGTTTCCAACAAGACTTTCATCCTCAATGACTTTTTTAAAGACGAGGAGTTGGATTTTCTTCACGTCATGGAATTATCAGGTTATCTGATGGTGAGTCCAACGCCTTGGTGGAATTATTACCTCCGGACTGTCTGTGTTTTAATGCCCTACGGCAATCAGGCTGGCGCGGTGGTGGATTATTAATAATCTTTAAACAAACTTTGCCTGTAAACAGTTGGCCATCCCTGTTTCCCCTCCCAGCTTTGAGCTGAGCGTCTTTGAACTCAGACATTCTCCTCCGGTGCTGTGCGCACTCATCTACCACCCCTCTAGATCCAAGGACTTCATAAGTGAATTCTCTTACTTTTTGGCTGATATCACACCAAGATACACTCACTTATTGATTATTGGAGTCTTTAATATCCATGTGTTTTGTCAGGAGAAACCCTTAGTGAAGGACTTTCTAGATTTATTGGACTCTTTTAATTTATCTCAGCAGGTAACCGGTCCCACCCAAGAACATGGTCACACGTTGGACCTCATTTTAACACGTGATGTCTCTGTTTCTAATTTGTAATCAGTGGCAACGTTATTTCAGATCACATGCCTGTATTGTTTGATTTCCCTCCCGTCCTACTGCTAAGCTGTGCACTCCTGCATGTATCACTCTTGTCATTAACCATTTCACTGCTGCTCATTTTAATGAAGCTTTAATCTCTGAAAGGATTGAACAGCTCTCAGTGTCTCTTACCACCGAGGAGCTAACCTCTCAGTTCAGCTCTGCTTGTTTAAATGTTCTGGACAGTGTTACTCCCCTTAAAACCAGAAAAACGAATTTTAGATCAGAACCTTGGCTGGATGATGTCACTCAAGCCGTTGGCAATGTCGGAGAGCTGAACGCAGTTGGAGGAAAGTCAGGTTGCAGGTTTCGTTTCAAATATTAAGGGAGAGTTGGCATCACTATCAAAAGAACATTAAAACTGCTCAATCTAAATTATTTCTGATATAATTGTATCCAACTCCCACGACCCTGGGCTCTTTTTTCTACCCTGAACACAGTTATACACCTCAGTGAGCCATCACCTCTGGAAGCCTCAAGCTGTGTGAAAACTTCCTCTATTTCCTTTTGGAAAATGTTGTGAACACCCGGGCACTCATTTCTCCACCAGCTCATGATCCGTCCATCCCATCTCAGTTTGTAGCTGTGTTTGACCACTTTGAGCCCATCTCTCTGTCTTCTCTGGAGCAGGTAATGTACAACATGAAATCGTCTGGTTCCCCCTTTGATGTGGTCCTCCCTCGACTACTAAAGGAGTTTTTTTAACAGAAGCAATGTGTTAAGTTCTGTCATAATCTACCATCAGGAGAGTTGGAACCTGTCAGGGTTTCAGGCAGAGTTGAACAGGAATAAACCCATTTGCATACAGAATCTCGGAGACCAGGAAGTAATATAAAAATAAACACTTTAATAATATAAATAAACGGCTGACAAGGCAGCAAAATGCACTTACAGTATCAGGGACGCAAAGGACATTGGGATACCCAACGATGCACTAACGAGGACTAAGACATGGACCAGGGCTTATATACGCACAGACAAAATGAGACAGATTACAAACACCTGGGCATGAGACAAGGACGAAACAGATCGGGGATGATTAACAAGAGACACGAAGGAGAACAGACAAGGAAGGCACAGCAGAGGGCACAATCCTTACAGTGCATCCCCCCCAAAGACGCCCCTAGGCATCCCCAGAACACCTCCTACCCACACACAAAAAAAAACTAGGGCGGGCGGAGGGAGGATCTGCAAGGATGGAGGGTATGAGGAAGACAAAGGGGACATAAGGAAAACACAAGGGCAAGAAACCAAAAACCGGCAGGACGAAGCCTGGGAGTAAACACAATTAAACACAAAGATTAAACTGTAGGAACTAAGCACAAAGACTAAACCTAAGAAAAACTGTGGGAACTAAACACAAAGACTAAACCTAAGAAAAAATGTGGAAACTAAACACATAGACTAAACCTAAGAAAAACTGTGAAAACTAAACACAAAGACTAAACTTAAGAAAATATCAAAAGTTCAAGAGGAGGAATGGCCGGGAGACCGTCCAGCACGAAGATCCAGTTCGGGAAGGCGGCCTAGAGGCCGTCAGCACAAAGAGCCAGTTCGGGAGGGCGGCCAGGAGGCTGTCCAGCAGGAGGAGCCAGTTCACACGAGAAGTTAGTTCAGGGGGTGGCCAGGAGGCCATCCAACACGAGGAGCCAGTTAAGGAGGTTGGTCAGGAGGCCGTCCAACACAAGGAGTTAGTTCAGAGGGGCGGCCAGGAGGCTGTCCAGCACAAAGAAGTAGCTCAAAACAAGGAGCAAGTTCAATGGGACGGCCGGGAGGCCATCTAACATGAGGAGCGATTTCAAGGGGGTGGCCGGAAGGCCGTCCAACACGAGGAGCGAGTTCAAGGAGGTGGCCGGGAGGCCGTCCAGCATGAGGAGTTAGTTCAGGGGGAAGTTGGGAGGCTGTCCAACAAGAGGAGCTAGTCCAGAGGGACGGCAGGGAGGCCATCCAACACGAGGAGTCAGCTCAAGGACTAAAGCAGGCAACCTTGAGAGCTGCAGCAGATGACGCGGGGAGCCGAGGAGTCTCTACAGCAAACAATGCGGGGAGCTGAGGAGTCTTTGCATCAGACGACGTGGAACCCGCAGACAACGTGGGGAGCCAAGGAGCCTCTGCAGCAGACTATGCGGGAAGCCGAGGAACCTCTGCAACAGACGACGTGAGGAGCCTCTGCAACAGACCACGCGGGGAGCCGAGGAGTCTCTGTACCAGGTGAGGTGGAACCCGCAGATGACGTGGGAAGCCGAGGAACCTCCGCCGCAGATGACGCGGGGAGCTGAGGAGTCTCTGCACCAGGTAACGTGGAACCCACAGATGATGTGGCACTTGGAGATGTGGAGACAGTGGTTGTAGGGACCACTGGGAAGCCACTGGCGTGAAAGGCTGAGGAGCCTCTACAGCAGGCAACGAGGACAGCTGAGGAGCCTCTACATCAGGCGACGAGAAGCGCTGGGGAGCCTCTGCAGCAGGCGATGAGAATCGATGAGGGACCTCTGTAGCAGGCGGCAAGGAGCGCTGAGGGACCTCTGTAGCAGGCGGCGAGGAACGTCGGGGAGCCTCTGAAGCAGGCGACAAGGAGCGTCGGGGAGCCTCTGCAGCAGGCAACGAGAAGAGCCGAGGGGCCTCTGTAGCAGGCGGCGAGAAGAGCCAAAGGACCTCTGCAGCAAGTTGCGAGAAGAGCCAAGGGACCTCTGCAGCAAGCGGCGAGAAGAGCTGAGGGACCTCTGCAGCAGGCGACAAGGAGAGTTGAGGGACCTCTGGAGAGATGGAACACATCAGAGGAGACGTTGTGGCGTCGGCGAACCGGGAACCCACGGTGGACTTTGTAGCGTCAGCAAACCAGGGACCCACGGTGGACGCCGTGGCATCTGCGAACTGGGAACCCACTGTGGACGTCATGGCATCGGCGAATCGGGAACCCACTGTGGACATCATGGCGTCAGCGAAACGGGAACCCACGGTGGACATCGTGACATTGGCGAATCGGGAACCCACGGTGGACATCGTGACATCGGCGAATCGGGAACCCATGGTGGACGTCGTGGCGTTGGCAAACCGTGGACCCACGGTAGAGGTAGAGGCCAACTGAGACGCAGGAGAGTCAGGATCTTTAGCGGTAGAGTCAGGATCTTTGGCTGTAGAGGCAGGATCTTCGGTGATAGAGGCGGAATCTTCGGCGGTTGAGGCGGAATCTTCGACGGTAGAGGTGAAATCTTTGGCGGTAGAGGCGGAAACTTCGGTGGACAAACCAGGAGCTGAAGAGCCATGAGTCGAAGAGCCAGAACCAGGAGCCAAACAGCCAGCAGCTGAAGAGACAGAACCCGGAACCCAACAGCCAGGAGCTGAAGAGCCAGGACCAGGAGCCAAAGAGCCAGAACCAGGAGCTGAAGAGCCAGGACCAGGAGCCGAAGAGCTAGGACCAAGAGCCGAAGAGCCAGGACCAGGAGCCGAAGAGCCTGCAGCCGACGAGTCAGGCGAGGAGTCTGCAACCGACGAGTCAAGTGAGGAGTCTGCAACCGACGAGTCAGGCGAAGAGTCTGCAACCCATGCAACCGGGTTCTACAGCCGAGAAATCATCAAGCGAGGAGACTGCGAGCGAGGAGTCAGCCGTCGAGTCTGCAAGTAAGGAGTCAGCTGTCGAGTCTGCAGCTGAGGAGTCAGCCATCGAGTTTGCAGGCAAGGAGTCAGCCGTCTAGTCTTCAGGCGAGGAGTCAGCCGTCAAGTCTGCAGGCGAGGAGTCAGCCTCTGGGACTAGGGCTGAGTCAGTAGGTCCTCTCTGCCGTCGACCTCGGCCATGGTGGTGACGGCATGGTCCAGGACCAGGCTGGGACCCCTCCCTGGACTTAGGACCTCCCTCAGCACAGGTGACATGAGAGGCATCATCTAGGACCCCCTCGGAACATGACACATGAGGGGCGTCCTCCAGAACTCCCTTGGAACAGGACCCTGCAGGTGCCAGAGAGCCCGCAGGTGGCGGGAAGTCCCCAACGGGCAGAAACAGTTCAAGCGGGTCAGGGACTGGTTTTGGTGTTGATTGTCTGATAGACCTGATCTTGTTGGTATTCAGGGATGGATATGAGACCAGGTATGGACAACAATAGCTGTTCAGCTAGTGTGAGAAATAGATTTGAACAGTCCGCAGTGACGTGCGGTCAGGGGCGGCAAGTGAGGCCACGCCTCCCCTGTCATCATGGGAAAAAAAAATTTAATTGAAAGAATAAATGTAATTATTGTCTTTATCCTTTGATTTGTACCATAAACTTATTTTACTAAAAACTAAACCAGTTTTAAGTTGATTTTTATTCAAAATCGCCGATTTTTCTTATTTAGCGTTCAAATACTGAGATGAGACGTGCAGACCTGCGCAGAGAGGCACCGGCTGCTTTACTTCAGATTGCGCAATCACTCGGATGACGTGCTGCATGCAGCTGCAGTGTGAGCGATTTGGGAAGGCAGGAAAATTCCTGCCTATTTTATGTCACTATTAAAATGTCCAAATACTTTTGCTATACAAACTACATTTCTATAGTTTAGCTGGTGAATATAATGTCTCGTGTTTTTGTCTAAAACTGTATCTGTGCGCTGAACGATCTCATAAAACGGCTGTGAAGGTGTCTAGTTACATGCACACACACACACACACACACATGCGGCCAGCCTCTGGAGGCGGGGCTACTGAGCTCAGGGTTCTGTTTCAGCCTCACGCTGCAGGAGGAAAAGTGATAACGCAAACAGAGCAAAAAGAGTAACTTTTCACAATCTACAAATATCTAGAACATTAAACACTTAAATAAAAGTTTTAGTATTTTGTTAACAATTTAGTTTTGATCATTTTTAAACATCAGCACAGAGTTTACATTTTTAACATGATTTCCCAAAAACATTCCACAGTTCAACTCCCTGTTGAAATAAACCATCCCTTCAAACTAGTTCTACACCTTGGCTTTGCAAAAATGTCAGTTCCCTTTAGACTGTAGCAGCCTTCTCTCTTAACAAAATACATTTGAACATTTGAGGGTTCTATTACTAACAAAATATTATAGTCCACCAAATCATTAAACTTCAGTACTTTGAGTTGTTTAAATAATATATTATATGACATTAAGGCTTTCTTGTAATAATTCTCACAGCTCTTTTCTGTAAAATAAAAATAGATTTTGTTATAGTTTAATTTAATTTATAAGTAAAAGTAAGACTAAAATAATTTTTTCTCCAAATTAAATGTGCTTTTTTGTGTGCTACAGTTTGTATGTGTAAAGATTGCTGATATGAGATTTTAAACACAACCCGTTAACTGCTGCCAATCAAATGGCGAATAAACTACTCTGTAGGGTTCATGTATTATAAAAGAAGAAAATAACGCTATCCAAAGTATCCAAAGTGCTGAAGAAGCTATGGCAGACAGAAGCCAAAATGTGGAGAACCTTTTTTGTCTGTTTTCTATTATACATATGGAGAGAAAAAAACTGCACAGTGCCTCACCAGCCATGAACCTCACCGCACGTCACTGAGTCCGGGTTATCTTCAGCTGAAGAAAACAGTTTTTATAGATTGGAATTGATGTGGTAAATGTCAGATGCACCTACTACCCATGAAGAACTTCCTGAGGTGACCTTTGCTGGAGTGATGTGAGAGGTAAAAGGACTGAGTCTCGTGGGGGCTTTGTGCGGGAGTGAGATGCCGGACTCTACCCTCACTGGGATCCTAGGAGGTGAGGCATCTGGATTGGCACTCTCAACAAC
This sequence comes from Garcialebias charrua, assembly GCA_038048925.1. Classification (NCBI taxonomy): domain Eukaryota; kingdom Metazoa; phylum Chordata; class Actinopteri; order Cyprinodontiformes; family Rivulidae; genus Garcialebias; species Garcialebias charrua. The sequence goes on along the minus strand of JBBPBX010053354.1, from coordinate 4,633 downwards.
ACCGGAACATGGACCCGGAAACTCAGCCTCGCTGGACTGAGCTGGATTAATAGTAGGGGTAACAGAAGCAGATGCCGTGGACTGCTTCCGGGTAAGTTTTTTGCCGCTCTGGCAGCGGCGATGAGGAAGAGGGACAGGGATGGAGCAGAGCTCGTCCTCCATTTCTGCGTCCTCTCCCGATATCCACTCCGAATAGCCGCACGGAGCCGGAGATAAGGAGGGAACAGATCCGCGGGTCAGGCAGACCATCCGGAGCTAGGACCTTCTCTCTTCCTCGAGGACCAGGAGGAAAGAAGACAGAATCTCCACCTAATGGCGGAAGTTCTCTTGTGCCGGCATGGGTCGGGTCTGAAAACCACTGCACCGGATCATGGTCTCCTCCATCCATGATATGTCTATCTCTGCTGTTATCTATGGATCTTAAGGACACATATTTAATTAGATTTATGATAACTGGTTCCTGCTTTTTGGATTTGGCTGGTTCCTGGTCTATCAAACACACAAGGAAGACGTCGCGGCTAATCTGGATTTGGTCAAGCTGTCTGCCTTACATGATGGCTTGGTTCATGTCTCGAGAATCCAGACTTTTGGCTGAATGGATTAGATCTCGGGGATTCTCTCAGGCACGTTCCATTGGTATAGTCATTTTAATTTGGACATTTCGGAAGTGAGAGGACCGACACAGACTGAAGGTAGATGTCATTAAAGTTCTGCCTGTCCCCAAAACAATCGTGTTTATCTAACATTTGGCTGCACTGACTGGCCTTGACAGGCCGTCTTATCTCAACACGCCTGCTGAAGTTTTGTAAACTTGACGCTCTCACCCCTCCCAACCCTTCTGCTGAGGAATTCCACAGACTTTTCAGAGGAGCCCAGCTGAATAAACATTCTGTCATCATTTCAGGACACTGGATTCGCCTCTGGCCGTCCTCGCCCTTGTCTCATGTCCTATCTGTGTATTTAAGCCTGTCTGTTAGTCTTGTTATTTGTCGGTCTGTTCGTTGGGTAAAGTCCTTGTCCTAGTCTGTCCTGTTCCAAGCCTGTCCCGAGTCATGTAGGTTTGCTGCCACGTCAGCCTCTTTATGCTATTTTTTCTTCTTCTGTCAGCTTCTCCCTTCGTTAGGGGTCACCACAGCAAACTAGTCGCATGAAGACTTGGCAATTGTTTTTACATTGGATGCCCTTCCTGATACAACCACTGAGCTACCACAGCCCTCTGTGTGGAGCACAGAGCTGATATCTAGGGTTCCCGGGGCAGCAGAGGGTGTGGGTTAAGGGCCTTGCTCAAGGGCCCAGAGTGGGACAGATGAGGGTGGAGACAGGTGTGACTGCTTCACTTATCCCACCCACATTTTTGATGTTGTCTGTACCGGGGCTTGAACCGGCGATCTTCCATCACAAGCTCACCTTCTTAACCTCTGCAATGGTTCCATGGTCTCTAGAGTGTGCTGTGTCCTGAGTCTGCTGAGGGGTCCAGGTCTCCTGAGTCTGCTCCTGAGAGTTCCATATCTCCTGAGTCTGTTCCTGAGAGTTCCACATCTCCTGAGTCTGTTCCTGAAAGTTCCACATCTCCTGAGTCTTTTCCTGACAGTTCCACATCTCCTGAGTCTGTTCCTGACAGTTCCATGTCTCCTAAGTCAGTTCCTGATAGTTCCACGTCTCCCACGGATTCTGCCGCAGAAGATTGTGATCCTGCCACAGAAGATTGTGATCCTGCCATAGAAGAACCTGACCCTGTCGCAGAAGACCATGAGTCCACTGCAGTAGTTGAAGTGCTGACACCCCCTGCTGCAGTACTCCTTCATCACCTGCAGAGACAGTTGTCCTTCTGCTCCTCGCTCCCTGTGCTCATGGGTCCTTAGGGTGTCCATCTCCTTTGGCCACCCACCTTAACGTTGGCCCTGTGCTGGACAGTCTCCCCACTGTCCTCTTGACCTGTTCTGACCTGTCGGACAGCCTCCTGGCCGCCCACCTGAACTTTGGCCCAGTAATGGACAGTCTCCTGGCTGCCAACCCTGATGTCTGTCCAGCCTTGTGATGGTCTTCTGGCCATCTGGACATTTCTGTGTTCCCCGTGTGTTTAGTTTAGATCCCAGGCTTTGTTCCTGTCGGTTTTGTTTTGGTCCTTGTGTGTTCTTCGTGCCCTCCATGCTTGCAGTTCTTCCCTCCGCCCACCCAAATTTTTTAGGGTGGGTTTCTTGGGGACGCCAGGGGGCATCCTTGAGGGGAGGGTACTGTAAGGATGATGCCCTCTGGTGGGCTTTCCTTGTCTGTACTCCCTAGTGTCTTGCTTTAATCACCTCAGATTAGTTTCACCCTTGCTCATGACCTGTCTGTGTATGTAAGCCTGTCTGTTAGTCTTGTTATTTGTTGGTTCGTTCGTTGGGTAAAGTCCTTGTCCTGTCCTGTCCTGGTATGTCCTGTTCCAAGCCTGTTCCGAGTCATGTAAGTTTGCTGCCACATCAGCCTCTTTATGATACTATTCAAAGTATTTCATTTTTATGTCTGCCTCTCGTGTCCTGCCTGCACAACTGGGTTCTTTCCTGTCCTGCCTGAGAAAACCCTGACTGTTCCTCCTCCAAGCTCTAATCTGATAAATATTACTACTTCAAAAGGAGCAACTTTCCAAAATACATGTACAGTGTATATAAGAATAATATTGTAATCAGATAAAAATACATCTGTACCAGATTTGTCAAAAAATGTACTCTATTCACCACATATCTCATTACACACAGCAGCACAGGTTATCTAAAATGGGATTCACATCAGATTTCTTCACTTTCTGTACTCAAAATACACTTGACACCTACATCCACGCTACATGGCCTGCCCATTACCGTACTCAATCTGACACAATTAAACAAAACAGTGTTTCTTCCAGCCCTAACTTTTGCAAAGAAAACAAAACTTGTGAACAGAAAATCCAAATACTATATTATACAAATATTGTGCAATGAAAAAAAACAACTTGTAGACCATATCTGTCTAGAAAAGTTGTGCCTCTGTTCATAAAATACTCCCTTCTATCTCCATCCCCAACTTATTAACTTTTTACAAACAGGAAATAATTACACTTTGCCCCCTGGAATGTTAACTATAGAATTGTTCACAAAAAACATTTTTCTGTGACAAAATAGTCACATCTCAATATGTGAAAATAATAATAAAGTACAGTGTGACTCACTACTGCTTTTAGTTGTTAGATAAAAGAGATCCTTGATGGGTAAGCAAAAGGTAAATCAAAGTGACCTGAGCAATTATTTTGTACTTTGCTTTTCTAAATGTAACCATTTGNGGAGCCAAGATGGTGTAGTGGTTAGGGCGTTTGACTTGGGACCCGAAGGACGCGGGTTCGCGTCCCGGCCACTACACATCTTGGGGTGTCTATGAGTGCACACCTATTTCTCCAGCTCCCCGAGCGCCTTCTATGGCTGCTCACTGCACCGCCTGGTAGGTGGTTGGGTTAAATGCAGAGACGAATTTCGTCTGTGTATGGGAAACATACGCAGATGACAAGATTAGACAATTATTATTATTATTATTATTCTCACTATTCTCTTTACTTCACAAGGAAACTGTGAGAAAGCAGGTGTTTATACAACTTTTGACGGGAACCTTTTCTGTTCCCGTGGGAAAACTCCACCCACACAAATCTTCATGACTCATTTGTCTTGATTTTAATGAGCGGGTCAATTTGACCCAGAACAGTAAATGTGTCTCAAGTTCAATTATAAAGATCACCCTTTGAAAAAAATAAAATAAAATGTAACATAATTTTTTTTACAAAAATCAATTTCAAGGATAATTATTGTTTTTTTGTGTGTAGGTTTTTTCAGCAAACATAAAAAATGTAAATCACATTGTTTATGTCCAAATGAGTTAGTCGTCATTATCCTTTATTTATGAGAAATAAAAAAAACATCATTGCACAAATATTGACTGACATGGTTAGTATTGGAGTTAATAATCAGATACAAAAAGGTTTTGGAGGATTTTTTGGGTTTCTGACACTATTACATGATTAAACACTCCCCGGGTCAAATTGACCCACGAACATTATTGCTGTACCTCAGAAACAAACATAACAGGAGGGTTAAAATGGTCATAAATTTAGTTTTAGTTTTGTAACTGACAAGCTAAAAAGAATAAACGACAATTTAAACAAATGGAACATTTATTTAAAACAATAATTTTAGGTTCTGTACTGTATCAAATTTTTGCATCATTTGATATTCATACCAAAATAAGAAAAAATTATACAGGGATACATTAAATTCTGTAACTTAAATTACCAGTATTAGGTTAGCTTAGTTGCTTGGACTTCTCTAAAACAATAAAAGAAAATTCTAGGAACAAATAAGTCATCCATCCATCATCTTTACCCACTTCTTCCTTTAAGAGTCACGGGGATCACTGGTGTCCATGTCCAGCCATCACTGTGCGAGAGGCGGGGGACACTTGGACAGGTCTCTAGTCCATCATAGACTAATAATTCTCCTCTGTCTCTGTGTCTCTGTCTCTGTGTCTCTGTCTCTCTCTGTCTCTCTGTCTCTCTGTATGTCTCTCTCTGTCTCTCTCTCTGTCTCTGTCTCTCTGTCTGTCTGTCTGTCTCTCTCTCCCTATATATATA
>JBBPBX010053353.1:0-14310 GCA_038048925.1 Garcialebias charrua | reverse complement strand
ATATATATATATATACATACACACATACATATATATATATGTATATATCTGTAAAAATATGTGAACAAGTGTGTTCCAAGCTCTAAAACATTTGTATCATAACCTAAACAATATGTAATCAATCAATTCCAATCAAAATATGAAAGCAACTTTATTTGAATACTGTAAATGTTACACGGCAATACAATTGTAACAGTTTTAAAAAAATGAAAGACTGGTATTTGTAGAAACAGAAAAACATATTACTAAATCTGCAGTTATGTATGAAATATAATCAAATATCATCACTGGAATCTTAACCATGTGTTAAATCCTGTGTTAGTTTGACCGCTCTAAACCATGTAACAATAATTTAAAAGTAAAATGTGGCCAATAGATCAGGTAAAAATGCTGACCTGTAGAACATTTCTACATTTTTCACTGCTTCTGTAAAGAACTCACTATCACACACAATCCTCTGAATAAAGTAATCTGGCCCAGACCCACACCATGGTCACAGTACTCCTGCTCTGTCACAAACAACTGAGCTTGAATGTGTATGACCTCTGCTTAGTTCATAGGACCCGTTTGTGTCAATGCAGCATTTTTTTTTTTTTACTGAGGCACAGAGGACTCCAGCATTTTTGGCAAAATGTGGACTTTTTTTTTAACACTATTGCCACAGCAGGGGCAGGTGATTGAAATATATTTCTATCAGTATTACATTACACCCATTATGTTCTATTATTTGTATTCACTTAACTCTGCCTTATAATGTGAAATGTGACACAAGGCAGAACGTTTTTCTCTCGGGCTTTGTTTTCACTAGGGAACAGTTACACGCCTGCACAATTCAACAGACCCAACATTTGATGTTTACATTGAAGCTAATAGTTTATTGGCAGAAAGGAGGGTCACGTGGTAGTGTAGGTGGTTCCAGGGCGGTCCCGAAGCAGTCCAAGGCGGTTCCAGGTTCCAGGAGGCGGTGACGACATCCGGGGTTTTTATAACCGTGGCCCTGCCTTTGAAGATGTGTGTGTGGACTGTGCTCGGAGTCAGGTCTGTTGTTGCTGTAAGGTTTATTCTTATTATGTACAATAAACCTGCATAAACTTGCACATTCGTTTCAGAGCTTCCTTCAACCTTTTGAATTCGTAACAAGATGCTCCTGATGCTGCATTTCAGCGATAGCTTCATATGTCTGGCTGGCTGTTTTCACATCTCCATCTGACAAACAACAACAAATTATCATTTTTTATTATATGGGGCGGCCGTGGCATAGTGGTAAGGGCAGTCGTCTCCCGATCGGAAAGTTGGCGGTTCGACTCCCGGGACCCGCACCATGTGTCGTTGTGTCCTTGGTCAAGACACTTAACCCTGAGTTGCTCCCGGTAGGACTGGAAAGCACCTTGCATGGTAGTCTGCCGCCACCGGTTTATGAATGTGTATAGCATTCAATATATGTGTAGCACTTTGAGATTTTCAGTAATGAAAAGTGCGTTATAAATTGAATTAATTATTATTATTATTATTATTATTATTATAATATCCTCTAAACATCATTATCATTTGCTTTTATCTTTAAAAAACAACAATACACTGAATAATATCAATTATAAACTTCTTACATGAAAGTTAAAGTAATAAAAAACAATACTACATTTTAACATTAAAACACAATTGAATAAATCAGAATGTAATTTAACTACATGTATGGTGTTTTACAAGAAAACAATAAATACATAACAAAATTATTATTGACATGATTGTTGCTGCTTGTTACCTAGTAAGGGATGTTGTCTGGTGCCGTTCTGCTGCGTGTTGCCCGGCAGAGTGGATGTACTGTACTTGGAGAGTCCGAAACAGAATCTGAAGAACCATCATCTTCAGGGACACTGTCTGCATCAAAATAAGAGTGCAAAAACAGAAACAGAGTACAGTTAGCATAGATGACAACTATTGACAACGTAACCGCGTCAGCCTCGTTTGTTAAGACAGGGTATATACAGAAATTCAAGAGTTAATTTTAATACCTTTTTAATACCATCACAATATTTTTTATACCATTACGACACTGAACTGCAACCGTAGCGACAACCTCTTGTACTTCAGTTCAGAGCAACTAATTGTAGAGTGATAGATTACTGTCATTTCCTTCTTAAATTTTGGTAGTAAATGTAGTTTTATGACAATCACGATACATCAATTTGCTTCTTGCCTCAATAAAAGCACTGATCTATTATTTAAATCTAACCCAAGACAAAAAGTTTAATTGTTCCCACACATAGCATATCTCTAATGGCAAATGAAAAACTGTAAACCTGAAAACAGAACAGTTTACCGTAGTTAAAATAATAAAAAACTTAAAACATGCTCAATTCAAAGAGAGGGAGAAAAATAATAACTCCTGTATTTTTCAGCCTGTCAGGTTTTTTTTGTTGCTAAATTTACATGCCCTGGGCCTTGTAGGCCAAAGTGACATATTTATAGATTTTTTTCACATATTTATAAACCATTTTTGGACAGAAATGACCGTTTCCATTCATTCTGACTGAACCAAAAACAGCTGCAACACCTCGGTGAATTTGAGCCTTAAAATGCATTTATTATGCAAATGATAGTCTGAGTCACACCTCTGCTTTAATTTCGAGCTAACAAATAATTGTTTAAGTACTTTTCTTGTTAAAAATGTAGGAGAAAAGAGTGCGTGCCTGCTTCCTGTTTCTCCTCCTCCTTTGCGAAAGGGGCGTGCACGAGCACGAAGCCGCGCAGTGAAACAATTATTTAAATAAAGCAGATTAGACCATCACAGTGCATTTATTAAGAAACGTTAGACTGAGGCACACCTCTGCTGTAATTTCGAGCTAACAAATAATTGTTTAGGTGCTTTTCTTAATAAATTTCAGAGAAAGAGCTACGCTCCTACTTCCTGGTTCTCTGTCCCTGCGTTCACGGAGCACCAAGCCCGCAACTATTTTAAATAAAGCTGATTTGACCATTAAAGTACATTTATGAAGAAAACGTTAGACTGAGACACACCCCAGATAGCAAACGGATTCCGGACCGGATCCGTTCCGGATCTACCGTAGGATCCGAAACGGATGCTTAAAACGGATCCGGATCGGAGTCCACTTTATGTTTATGTTTATTAAATTTGTTCATTTTTTTACAAAAGAAACAATACAAGGCAATCTCATAATGATAGTGTACAAGATGTAAAAAAATGAAAGGTGGCAGAAAGAAGAATAAATCTTATTATATCTGCCCCTTATCTCCAACAATCAGATTAAACAACAGTAGTCAAACCATGTAAACAATAATAATTTTCAACCAACTTTTTCCAACAGTCAGGTTAAACAATAATATTCTTCAACCAACAGTACAAAATTATTAACTCTTTTTTAATTTTCTAACTAACAGTACAAAATGACTAACTCTTTCTAATTTTCTAACTAATACAATACACATCACGTTATTTCACATATATTTTTTTAACACATTTGTTTTGATCATTTTTTTAAATGTAAACATTGACTTGGCATTTTTAACTACATTCTCCAAGCCATTCCATAATCTAATTCCCTGGATTGAGGTAGAACGTCCCTTCAAACTGGTTCTGAATTGTGGTTTTACAAACAACTCTGTTCCCTTAAGATTATAACAACTTTGTCTTTTAACAAAGTGCATTTGGATATTTAAAGGTAATGCATTATTTTGAGCTCTATACATAACTGATAAAATATTATAGTCTACCAAATCATGGAACTTCAATAATTTTAGTTGATAAAATAATGTACTTGATGGATGACGGTAATGCTTTCTAGTGATAATTCTTACAGCTCTTTTCTGTAATACAAAAATAGGCTTTGTGATTGTTTTACACGCTTTCCCCCAAACATCAATACAATAGATTAAGTGTGGAACAATGATTGTGTTATACAACAAATACAGACTTGCACACCTGATCGGATCCGATTCGGATCCGGATCACAGATCCAGATCGGATATGGCCCGGACCTAGCCTGGTTAAAACCAGACTCTTGTCCTTCACTTCGCTTCGTACTAGGGTCTGGGACTTCTCCCATAGACAACGATTTCTCCGGTAGATTTTTGACCGGACCAATCAGAGAACAGAAGGCGGAGTTTTGAACGACGTCGACTGACGTCGTCAGTTAAAATGGCTGCCGCCACGAAGGAATTTTCAAGAAAACAAGGTAAAAAACTATTATTTCTTTGCTGAGAAAAAATATATTTCTTAGCTGACGTTATATCAGAAGTGTTCCTGAGCTTAACAGTTCCTAAATCAATTCACGAAATGGTCAAATCTGCTGGATTTAAATTGTTTCGGTTTGACATTTTCCAAACAGCCTCGGGTGCGCTACGAAAATAAATGATAAAAAATCGAATTTTATCTCAAATGTTTCATCTAGGCCAACAGTCAGTAAATTAGAGCCATATAATTACACACTGGTAGCAGAAAAAATATCCACCGAGTGGTTTCTGAGCTATTTATCTGAATAGCCTGGACCTCGCCAGGCTAAACTAACAAAACTCCGCCTTCTGTTCTCTGATTGGTCCGGTCAAAAATCTACCGGAGAAATCGTTGTCTATGGGAGAAGTCCCAGACCCTAGTACAAAGCGAAGTGAAGGACAAGGGTCTTGTTTTAACCAGGCTAGCCCGGACCCTATCCGGATCCACTCATTAAAGTGGGTTTTTGGGTACATCCGGCCCGGATCCGTTTTGGACCCGTTCATGGAATGTTTCATCCAGCCCGGATCTGTTTTGGACCCGTTCATGATACTCATATCGGAGGCGGACTAATTTGGTCCAGAACCTTTATTTATCATGAATTGAGAGAAGTAGCTAAAACTTGTATACCAGCTCCAAAAAGACTCCATACATCTAACCAGTTTAACATTGAACACATGAAATATCGTGAAGCTACAAAAGACCTAAAATTGGGTTCTGAGTAAATTTACAGTTTTGAGGCTGCACAATGGCGCAGTTGGTAGCACTGTTTCAGGTGTTAAAATCCCAGCCAGATGTCTTTCTGCATGTTCTCCGTGTACATGCATGGGTTCTCTGGGTACTTCATCTCGTCTGTTATCCACAAACCATGCTGTACTGTTCTCCCTACTCTATACCAGGACAAAACGAAGTCCCTTTTTTTCATTTAACAAGACTTTAAAGTTTTCACTTTTATAACCCAGGAAAGTTAGTTAACAGAGCTCAAAAATTTAAGTACAAGATGAGACATTTTTAAAGGTAACAAAACTCAATTTTTATTAGTTTGTAGTCGACATGAGACAAAACAAGCGTATACATACCTTACCATAAACATGTACATTACTTTATTTCCAAGCGGCTAGCTAACACAGTACCCCAAACAATTATCAAAAAACACACAGTACCCTGATGCATGCTCAATAATCCAGGTAGAAAAATCTAAAAAAGCTAAGTCTGGTCTTCTGGACATTCAAAAAGCAAAACAAAGCAAAAAAATTGTAGGAACGTTTCGTCTTTCGTCCGAAAGACTTCCTCAGTCTGAGCTGCTGTATTCAGCTCAGTCTTATAAATAGCACCTTCTCACAGTGGAGCAACCAGTTGGCTGATGACAGCCGAAACCAGCTGCTAATGGTCCTCCTTGATCATGTGAGCAGCTGGTTTTGGCTGGACACTTCTCAAAGAGCAGCAGCTGTTAACAACAAACATCAGCAAATCAGTAGCAACTCACATCCATCCATCCATCAGCAGCAATTATTGACATGAATCAGCACCAAATCAGCATAAAATCACATCCATCAGAAACATGTTGCAACCATCATGTTTTTGAAACCAATGCCTTGGTGTGCAGTCCATGTCCATGTGTATGAAAAAGAAGTCCATTAACTCTAAAAAAGCTAGAAGCAGCAGAAATAGGAAACAAAATGTCCTTACTTTGACTGAAGTGTAGGTAGACACTGATGTTTTTCTCAAGTTCAAACCTAGATCAGATAGAACTGCTTAGCCAGTGCTCAACGATGAATTCATTCATTCATTCAACCTTTATTTATACAGGCTAGCCTCGTTGAGCCACGATGACTCATTTACAAGAGGGACCTGTCTCACTCACAACGAAGGTCAATTTAGAGTTACCAATCAGCCTAACATGCATGTTTTTGGACTGTGGGAGGAAACCGGAGCACCCGGAGAAAACCCACGCATGCACGGAGAGAATGATGGGAGCATTTTAGGCCAGGTGTGAGTTTAGGGGTGTGGTCCTGATGTGAGCAGTTCTGTCCATCAGAAAAAGTGTGTTTTTTTGTTTTTGCAGCAGTCATAGAGGCAGAAGGTGTTGACACACAGGTGATGGATGGAGGGAGCTGGCAGGAAGGACACCAGAGACAGGCAGGACTGACGTCCAGGACGACAGAGGCAGGTAGGACAGAGTGGACACTTGTCCATCCATGAATAAAGTCCACGATGTGAGCTGTGTAGAAATAACAGCAACACAAAAATGAACATGTGCACTTTCAGGTGGACAATGAACTGCAAAGACAACATGAAAAACAGACAGAGAACAACTTCTACTCACTGTTGATGTTGACAAACTGATGGGACAGCAGCGAAGCTAGGCAGCAGGCAGGACGACAGAGGTAAGACAGAGTGGACACTTGTCCATCCATGAGGAAAGTCCACGATGTGAGCTGTGTAGAAACTACAGCAACACAAAAATGAACATGTGCACTTTCAGCTGGTCAATGACCTGCCTGCAAAGAAAACATGAAAAACAGACAGAGAACAACTTCTACTCACTGTTAATGTTGACAAACTGATGGGACAGCAGCGAAGCTAGGCAGCAGGCAGGACGACAGAGGTAGGACAGAGTGGACACTTGTCCATCCACGAGGAAAGTCCACGATGTGAGCTGTGTAGAAATTACAGCAACACAAAAATGAACATGTGCACTTTCAGCTGGACAATGACCTGCCTGCAAAGAAAACATGAAAAACAGACAGAGAACAACTTCTACTCACTGTTAATGTTGACAAACTGATGGGACAGCAGCGAAGCCAGGCAACAGGCAGGACGACAGAGGCAGGACAGAGTGGACACTTGTCCATCCATGAAGAAAGTCCATGATGTGAGCTGTGTAGAAATTACAGCAATTACAGACGTCAACATCTGCAGAAATGAAAACACAGACAGCAACAACTTCTCCTTACCTGTGTGGTGTGGTGCACATGTGTGGATGGACCAGGGGGGTGTGACGCTTTGGAGGCTGTCGAGAGAGAGGTGATGATTACAGTAGATGTAGCATAAAACAAAAAATAAAGGAAAAAACATTGACATGTCTTTGCTGTACCTTTCCGACGATGCTGTGGTGGTATGTCAAGGTGGACAGGTCAGTGATGGGATGGTGGAGCTGGTGGAGGAGGAGCAGCAGGCTGTGAACATAAGCAGATACAAATTGATTAACAGATGAAGTTACTGCGTGTAACATGACACAACTCAGAAAAATAATTAATTACAGTACTGTACCTGGAGGGAGGGAGTGGGGAGGGGGAGGCGTCTTTTACTCGGGAGAGGGTGAGCTGTCCATGGACTCCTCCTGGCTTGCTGCAGGAGGACTGGCTGGAGTTGGTTCTTCTGGTGCACCAGCAGATCCTGGAGGAGCTGCAGAGACCTTGGTGATGAACCTTAACATGCTGCTCTGCACAGTCTCTTGTTTCTTGTCAAAAAACAAACAAACTTTGAACTCCAAGGGAGATGCATTAATTAAATACAACTCTTCATCAAGTCATTCTTGAGAGTTTGTAACCTGGCCGACAGCTCTGGCTCATCCTAAAAAGAATGAAAGAGATTATCAGAATCAAATGCTTTGACTTTTTGACAGTTTGACTTTATTATTTAATGTCCTTTTCTAATAGTTTTATTTCAGTAAATCCATTCAAACAGTGAAACTTGTATATTATATTAATTCATTACACACAGACTGATATATTTCAAATGTTTATTATTTCTTTTAATGTTGATGGTTATAACTGATAACTAATGAAAACCCTAAATTCAGTATCTCAGAAAATTGGGATATTACTAAGACCACTGGGGAAAAAATAGGATTTTTAGAAATGTTGGCCTTGTCAAAAAATATATCCCCTCCTATATCAAAGGATTAGACAGGTAAGGGTGATATCAAATTTTCTACATAATGACACATGTCCACTGTGCTATTGTGCTGTAATATAATTAACTTGCAGCTGCATGATAAAATTTTTTTTGCAGAATTGTTCATTAGTTTAAAGATTACTCACCTACCCTAGTTATATTGTTTAATTTATGTATTATTTATGAGATTTTAGAACTAATGATAACCAAACCACTGGACCGTTTTTATTTAAATTAATCTGCCAACAAAAACAACTTTTTTCTAGTGCTTAGAGAGTGTTCACGCGAGGGGCCATGCAGTTCTCGGCAGCCATGTTGTTTCTGGCTGCTAATGTGAGCTAGCTAGGCTAGCCCCACTAGCATTAGCTCTGTGCAGCCTACGGGCGCCTGGCTAGTTAATGGTTTTTCAAAAGCACAGACTCGAGCTTTCTTCAGATCAGAACCACTCCTCCAGAACCGACATGAGAACATTTGTTAAATGTATCATTATCTTCCGGTTCCGGTTCTGTGAGGTGCGGACGTGGGGAATGAGCTACTGCTGAAAAACTCTATACTTGTGCGTGAGTATTATGATAAAGCTTTGGTAAGTCCATATTTATTTAAATAAACTATATAACTAAATGTAAGATCATTTAAAAAGGTATTAAAAATTTGATAACCGATCTTTTCTCCCCCCATTATTTCCACAAACTGGACGTGGAAACGTCGGAGAGCCTTGAGTTGTTTATCGACGATTATTTTGAAAGGTTTGTCATGAGCGACCCTAATGTAACATCCGGTGCGGGTAGCGATTCGGCTAACACGAGCGGTAGCGGTGGCGAGTCGAAGCCGAATGCTAAACGGTACCGAGAGGGAAGCTCAGATAGCGTTTCGGAACCTTCGGTGGATAATTCAGGCTTCGTGACGATTCTGGAGTCAATTGATAAAAAGCTGTCTAGCTTGGACGCCCGGCTAGCGTTAGTAGAGGAGCTACAGAAGGAAGTAATGGGGTTAAAACAATCACTGGAGTTCACCCAGGAACAGGTAGCATCTCTAGCTAATGAAAACATTGAGCTAAAGGTAACAGTTGGACAGCTTAAAGATCAGATGTTGCAACTTTCCGGGGATAATAAAAAATTTAAAGAGTCAGTATTAGATATCCAAGCCAGAAGTATGCGGGATAATGTTATTTTCTCTGGGATTCCGGAGGGGGCGGAGGAAAATCCGGAGGCCTTGGTTCGGGACTTCTTTCAAAAACAGCTAAAGTTGCCGAGTGAAACCATTAAAGCAATTACTTTTCATCGAGTTCACCGCCTCGGTGCTAAACGGCCTGGGAACACTAGACCGCGCCCGATAATAGCTAAATTCGAACATTATAAACAAAAGGAACAGGTTAAAAGCCGAGGTAGGGAACTACGTGGGACACATTTTAGTATGAACGATCAATATCCTGCAGAAATCCTGAGCAGAAGGAAAGTACTATTCCCGATAAGAAAGAAAAATATAAGCGAAGGAATAAGAGCTAACATCTCCGTGGATAAACTCTATATAAACGGTCAGCTGTTTAGAGATCCAGAAACTACTCCTTGGCTTTATTAGCCATATGATCAAGGTAAGAACTATATCGGTTGCTAATATTGATTAATATTATTAAATATAGTATTTGTTAATATTACTTACCAGATATATTTAATTTTTTTTCAGCACAGCTCGGTGGTGGGACACACTCAGATAGTGGTGATACACAAGGTGGGATGACACTTGATGTGGTAAGAGGGTGTTTTTGTTGTTTTTTCTTATCTGAATTATGTTTCCATGTATATCATTTCTCTTTGTTTTCTTGTCTATATTTTTCTAACTCAACAATTATCAGCGCACAAGCACAAGGGTTCACACACGTCTTTGTATATCCATACAATTACTTTATGAATGAAAACTTCCCTGATTCATTTTCAAAAGAAACAGCAATTACTTTATTTAAAAATCATATATAGTTATTCATTAAGGGATATGTTTTTGTCTGGATATATTACTATCTTATATATTTCAGATAATGGGTGTGGTTTAGCTATATTATCATTAGCACAGGTATGGGTACCTTAGGGTTTGTCACATGGAACATTAATGGAGCCGGTAGCCAACGTAAAAAATATAGAATTTTTAACCAGATTAAAAGATTAAAGGCAGATGTTGTATTACTCCAAGAAATTCATAAATTGGCATCAACTGTGGAGGAGCTTAAATCTTCAGAGTTTCCTAATGTATTCTCAGCATGTTATAATTCAAGACAAAGAGGGGTGGCAATTTTAATACATAAAAATGTTAACTTCACAGTATTAGAACAGGTTATAGACCCACACGGTAGATATATAATATTAAAGTTATCAATATTTAGACAAAATTATTGTATTGTTAGCATATACAGGTAGTCCCCGACTTACGAGCGAGTTCCGTTACAACGAGTTGCTCGTAACATGGAAATCTCGTAATTCGGAACGGCCGCCATGTGTCTCGTAAGTCCGGAATTTCGCTCGTAAGTTGGAACGGTTTTGCTAGCGCGACTACAAACACTCGTTTTTCATCGAAAAACTGCTTACGAGTGCATAAAAATGATCGGAAACGTGTGTCCACATGTTTAGCTAACGAACTGTGGTGAAAAAACACAGAAAAACTCGGTATTTTTTGCGTTTTTTCCAAAAATTCGCCAGCTCGTAAGTCCGGAACCTCGTAGGTCAGAGCGCTCGTAAGTCGGGGACTACCTGTATGGACCGAATGTAGACGACGCAGCTTTTTTTCATGATTTTTTTTCCACCCTATCAAATCACATGGATTCCTCACTGGTGATGGGAGGTGATCTCAACTTTGGTTTAGATGACAAATTAGACAGACTGAATGCAGCGGGAACTCAACGCAGTTGGCAATCTATAAATATAGTTAAACAGTATATGAATGATTATGGGCTCTGCGATGCATGGCGTTGTTTTCACCCTGATAGCAAAGAATATTCATTCTTTTCACATGTGCATCACTCATATTCTCGTCTAGATTATTTCATAGTAAGCAATTCATTGATGACAAACATTTCAGACACTAAGATACACCCTATTGCTGTCAGCGATCATGCACCAGTTACTGTAAATTTAGATAAAAAAAACAACAACAAAAAATATAAATTGGAGATTAAATACATCACTGCTACAAGAAGAAGAATTTTTGCAATATTTTAAAAAAGAATGGGCATCGTATCTAGAGTTTAATGACTTGCCAGGAACTTCAGCATGTACACTTTGGGAGGCTGGGAAAACAGTCATGAGAGGTAAAATAATATCCTATTCACAAATAAAAAGAAAAAAGAAAATAAACGTATTGATGAATTAGAGAAATCCATTAAATTGTTAGAAGGTCTACAAGGTGAGGAAACACAGCAAAAGCTACGCAAATTAAAATTAGAACTAAATGAATATATTGATAAGAAAAATAAATTCTTGATACAAAGACTTAGATTAGATCATTTTGAATACGGTAATAAATCAGGGAACTTTTTAGCTAATCAACTCAAATTAAACAAAGAAAAAACATCTATATATGGTATTAAAGATGAAAATGGAAATATATTTTATGATGAGGGAAAAATAAACGATGTTTTTAAAGATTTCTATAAAACTCTATACACTCCACAAATAAATCCATCTAATGAGGATATTAATGAATTCTTGGAGAAAGTAACACTTCCAAAACTAGATATTAGTCAGTCATCAAAACTAGACTCACCATTAACATCAGATGAGCTCCATGAAGCAATTAAAAGCATGCCTAATAAGAAATCTCCAGGTCCTGATGGCTATCCAGTGGAATTCTATAAAGAATTCTGGGATATACTGGAACCGATATTCTATAGAGTGCTACTTGAGTCAGAAGGAAATGGCAGGCTACCAACACATATGAATTCAGCTAACATTAGTCTCTTATTAAAATCAGGCAAAGACCCAGTATTACCTACCAGTTATCGTCCAATCTCTCTTATTAATGTAGATGTTAAAATAATTTGTAAAGTCTTATCAAAAAGACTAGAGAAGATAACTCCTGTTATTATACATCCAGACCAAACCGGATTCATAAAGGGAAGACACTCGAACACAAACACTCGCAGATTATATAATGTAATAGAGTATTCGTATTTTAAAAATATTGAAACAGCTATTTTTTCTTTAGATGCTGAAAAAGCATTCGATAGAGTAAATTGGAATTTTTTATTTGCTACCTTAAATAAATTTGGTTTTGGGAATTACTTCATTAACTGGTTAAAAATATTATATAGTTCACCAACAGCGTGCGTCAGGACAAATAATCAATTATCTTCAAGCTTCTGTTTACAGAGGGGCACCAGGCAAGGTTGCCCACTTTCACCAGCATTATTTGCTATTTTTATTGAACCTTTAGCAGCAGCAATAAGGCAAAGTGCTGATATTAAAGGAATAAAGGGTAGAAACATAGAACATAAAATTAGTCTTTATGCTGATGATGTTTTGCTTTTTCTTGAGAACTCAGGAAACTCAATATCTAATGTTATCAAGTTAATAAACTCATTCTCAAAAGTTTCTGATTACTCTATAAACTGGACAAAATCTACAGTTCTTCCAATAAATTGCGTGTTTAATAATTCTCTTAATGAAAGACTGCAATCAGGTAACATTAAATATTTAGGTGTTAATATCTCTCCTAAATTAGAGGATTTAATAAAATTAAATCATATCCCATTATTAAAGAAAATTGAAGACGATCTTACTAGATGGAGATCTCTACCCATATCACTTATGGGAAGAGTTGCCTCAGTAAAAATGATGGTGCTGCCGAGAATAAATTATTTATTCTCAATGATTCCAAATAAACCTTCAACTGAATGGTTTAAGTCCCTGGACTCTTCTATATCTAAATTCCTTTGGAAAAATAAAACTCCACGTATTAGTTTAAAAACATTACAGAAATCTAAAGATACCGGAGGATTAGAACTTCCAAACTTTTATTACTACTATTTAGCCAACAGGTTACAATATATATCAAAGTGGTTAAAACCGAATGCACTAGATGAAACTTGGATAGATATAGAACAAACTTTATGTAATAATATTAGGATTTCAGATCTACCATTTATCAGTACAGATTTAAAAAGACATGTCTGCTTTAAGAGCATCAATATTGGCTCATCTCTGACAGCATGGTGGGAGTATCTGAAAATGACAAAGTCTTCACTACTCCCATGCAGACATACACCTCTCTGGAACAATCCTGACATTCAACAAGAAAATAATATGTTAAATTTCTCAGGTTGGAGAATGAAAGGTATTGAATGTCTGGAACACATATTTGAGGGTATAGACTTTATTCCATTTAATAAATTAATAATACAATATGGCATTGATAATAAATATTTCCTACAATACCAACAAATTAAGTCAATTGTAAAAAAGAAATTTAAGCTTAATAAAACAGTGTTGGAAACACCAACATGTGTGTTAGAGTTTATTAATTTTCAACCACCCAAATTATTATCTAAAATATACAAAAAATTGTCTAGAATCGATGACTCGATAGCACTACCTGTTGAAAAATGGGAGTCAGATTTATCAATCAACTTTGAACAAAAAATTTGGTCTCAAGTATGTTCAAATACTTTTAAATTGACTAGAATCTCCAATTTACAATTAATACAATATAAGGTTCTCTATAGAGTACATTATACAGGTCAGCGAATGTTTAAGATGGGCTTTATACCATCTAACAAGTGCTCACAGTGCATAAGTAATACACCTGATGATTATATTCACGCGCTCTGGTTCTGTCCACCCGTTCAGAGGTTCTGGGTACAGGTATGTGAAGACTTGTCTAAATGTTTGAAATTTAATATCCCACTCTCTCCATCTGTTTGCTTATTGGGTATCTTTGAAGATGTTATACTAGAAAAAAATACATCCTATATGCTTTTCACTGCCTTATGCATCGCAAAGAAAACCATACTCGTAAATTGGAAAAATAAAAATAATCTTAGCATTAATCAGTATAAAAATCTTCTGTTAGATCATATTAGTCTTGAAACAGCATCTGCCGACACATTGGATCAATCTATTTGGCACTCTTTGATCGGTTCCGTTACGTAGTGAGGGTGGGGGGTCTGGGATGTGGCCTTGTGGGGCATTGGGGCTGGA
>JBBPBX010053352.1:0-23873 GCA_038048925.1 Garcialebias charrua | reverse complement strand
GCCACAGGAGAGTCCTTGTGGAGAGATGAGGCCCATGGAAGGACTTGAAGAAGCAGGATGTGGAAGCCCTGGAGAATCACAGGCGGTGAGGACCAGCTGTAATCAAAAAGGTTAGTTGGCTGAACATGAGTTACCATGAGGTAGTTGACGTCCCCAGTGCTAATGAAGACACTCCTGACTCTGTTTATGAGTTGGATAATAGACTATTTTTCAGAACGGATCGGTGCATCGAGACTACGGGGAAAACACGAGGCGAAGGCGTCTGCATTTACGTTAACAAAGACTGGTGCTCGAACTGTGCCGTTATCAGCAGGATCTGCTCAGCTGCTGTGGAGCTTTTAACAATAAGATGTAGGCCACATTATCTTCCCCGCGACTATTCAGCAATAATAATAAGCGCTGTTTACATAGCACCCGATGCTAATGCCAACGACGCCCAGGGAGAAATTCATGACTTACTCACCTCGCTGCAGTGTAAATATCCTGAGGGGTTTTTCATTGTCTCCGGGGACTTCAATCATGTGGATTTACGTGTCATCCTTCCAACCTTCAATCAGCACGTTTTCACAGCAACACGAGGAAATAAGACGCTAGACCAAGTCTTCACGAATGTGAAGGGGGCGTACACGGCGAAGCCACGCCCACCGCTCGGGGCTTCCGACCATCGCTCCCTGTTATTGGTCCCTAGACAGCTACCCCCACTCAGACGTTCCAAGCCGGAACAAAGAGAGATCACATTGTGGCGCCAAGATAGTTCCCCCATGCTAAGAGACTGCTTTGAAAACACAAACTGGTCTGTCTTCAAAGAGGCAGCTACGAATGGAAGTTCAGTTGACCTGGAACTTTATGCTTCCTCAGTCCTGGGTTACATCAGTACATGTGCTGAAAATGTATCCATAAGAAAGTATGTTAAATTCTACCCCAATCAAAAACCCTGGCTAAATAAGGATGTCCGCACCCTGCTGGCAGCCAGGGACACTGCTTTCAAGTCTAGAGATACTGAGGAGTTGAGAAAGTGCAGGAGAGAACTGGATGATGGCATAAAGAAGGCCAAAGCCGCGTATGCACAGAGGATCGAGGGTCAGTTCATCTCACATGATCCACGGAGCATGTGGCAGGGCATCAAATGCTTAACAGACTACAAGGGCAAAAGCAAACAATGCCCCAGGGACCCATCCCTGCCTGATGCCCTCAATAAGTTTTATGCACGTTTTGAAGATCCAAACAGACCAGCTAGCACCAGGCTCACCTCATCACCAGACGAGGAGCACCTCAAAGTGACCGCAGCAGAAGTGAGAGGTAGTCTCAGAAGGATCAACCCTCATAAAGCTACGGGTCCAGACAACATCCCAGGGAAAGTTCTGAAGGAATGTGCGGACCAGCTCTGTGAGGTGCTGGCTGACATCTTCAACACCTCACTTTCACTGGAGTCAGTTCCCACCTGCCTGAAGACTGCCACCATCATCCCAGTCCCAAAAAGCTCCACAGTGACTGGTCTGAATGACTATAGACCGGTGGCTCTCACCCCGATAGTCGCTAAATGTTTTGAGAAACTGGTCATGTCCCACATCAAGACAACCGTCAACATCAGCGAGGACCCTCATCAATATGCATACCGCGAGAACCGATCAACAGAGGACGCCATCTCCTCTGTGGTCCACACTGCTCTCACCCACCTGGATCAGAAGGACTCATACGTGCGTCTGCTCTTTGTGGACTTCACATCTGCCTTCAACACCATGATCCCCCAAACTCTGATAGACAAACTATCCACACTTGGACTAAGCCCCTCCATCTGTAACTGGGTACTAGACTTCTTAACAAACAGACCACAGTCCGTGAAGATCCACAACTTCTCCTCCTCCACCATCACCCTCAGCACTGGCTCTCCTCAAGGATGTGTGCTGAGCCCTCTTCTGTTCACTCTGCTCACATATGATTGTACAGCCACACATCCAGGCTGTCATATTGTTAAGTTTGCAGATGATACAGCTGTGGTGGGATGCATCACAGATAATGATGAATCCAGCTACAGACAGGAGGTGGAACATCTGGAGAGCTGGTGCAAAGAGAACAACCTTCACATGAATGTGAAGAAGACGAAGGAGATGATTGTGGACTTCAGAAGGAACAAACACACCCACACCCCACTGTATATAGGTGGATCTGCGGTGGAGGTGGTCTCCAGCTACAAGTACCTGGGTGTACACTTGAATGATAACCTCAGCTGGAGCAATAACACCACCAGCCTGATCAAGAAAGGACATCAAAGACTCTACTTCCTCAGACGGCTGAGACGAGCTGGTCTGAGAAGCTCAGTCCTCACCTCGTTCTACAGGTGTGCAGTGGAGAGCGTCCTGTGCTCCAGCATCAACGTGTGGCATGGAGGCTGCACAGTTGCAGAGAGGAAAGCTCTACAGAGAGTGGTGAAGGCTGCACAGAAGTCTGTGGGAGTCAGTCTCCCCACCATCACAGACATTTACACCTCCAGATGCAGAAAAAGAGCCACCTGCATCATGAAAGACCTCACTCACCCAGCACACTCACTCTTTGCACCACTCCCCTCGGGACGGAGGTTGAGGAGCATCAAATGTAGAACCACTAGACTGAGGAACAGCTTCTACCCTGAGGCTGTCAGACTCATGAATAAATAAATAATAAGAATAAACACTGCAAAATGTCACATCATGTTGATACTGATCTGTTTCTTGTTGCTGCGTTCATCTGTGACCATCTGCTCATAATGACTCATGTTCGTGCTGCTGTTTATAATGATGTTTTTCTACTACATTAGGGCTTAGTGTATTACTAGCTGATGTCTCTCTTAGTTAATCCTAGATGTTATTATTGTTTTTCTCTTGCATTTGTTGTTGTTGGATGTAACTGGGACCCTGTGTACATAATCTCGTTTTCAACACATGTACTACATGCGGTGCAAATGAAAATAAATTCTCTCTGACTCTCTGACTCTGACTAAGGAGAGTTCTGGCAGGATTTATATGCAGCTCCTAATCAGGTCTCCTCAGACAGCAGCAGGTGTGGTGAGTTGTAGTTAGCTGTGGAGAAAGTAAGTGACGTATAAAAACCCAGGAATCCCACACAACCTTCCATGTGTCCCAGATTAAGCCTGTCTCTACCAGTCCCCTGAATCCACCAACCAACCTCCCTCCACCCCCTGTCTGATCAATGACGACCCTGTCTACACTGTCAGGCGCCTCCTGGATGTTCGACGCAGGGGTCGAGGCCCCCCAATACCTCATGGACTGGGAGGGTTATGGTCCTGAGGAACAGTCCTGGGTCCCTTGATCGCTCATTCTGAATCCTTCTTTAATAACCTCCTTCTACTCGGTTCATCCCGAGACGAGATTACCAAGAGGCGATACTTGAGGGTGGGCACTGTGGGATTCTCGGTTCTCACTTCCTTTGCTGCTCTTCTACACAGCAACTAATTAGCTGATTAGTTACACCTGCACCTCGTCTGCCAGACCTGTTCACCCTGCACTACTTAAACCCTGGCCAGACACTCATCCTATGCTGGAGCATTGATTGCCTTGGGTAATTCTGTGACAGCCTGTCATCCTTAGAAGCATTTTTGAGTTAACTAAGCTGTTGTTGTTATGCTCGACAGTTCTGTTTCCTGTTTTCTTGGGCCTGCCCGTCTTCTCCTTGGATCTCTGACTGGATCTGGATCTCTCTGGATTCCTTCTCATCACCTCAGTGCCACCTGCAACAAAAATAGTAAGAAAGACTTCCACCTAAGAAGAACAATCAAATCTAATATTATCCTCAAGAGACTCATCTTGTCCTCCGCTTCTCCCCACAGTTACCAACCCGTTTCCTGCACTATAAATAAACATTCACCTTTTTTGTAACTGTTGTTCTTGTCTCTTTTTGGTCTGCCAGCTGGGGGTCCTTAAAGGTGCTATGTGTAACTTTCTGTAGAGCACAGAACTTAGAAATATTTTCAACAGGCAAAGCATTCTGATCCCTCCCCCTCAGAGCCATATATGGCTCTGCTCCCCCTTGCTCTGCTGAAATTCAAATTCAAGCTCTGTTTTTATTGGCTGATTCAAATTCAAGCTCTGTTTTTATTGGCTGGTTACAAACTCTGTTTTTATTGGCTGGTTAACAGCGGGTCACTCTGTGTTTTTAGTGTTTTTATAAATGCTGATAGAGAAGCAAGGGGACTATAGTTTTTTTCAGAGATTACTTTGTCTAACATCAGTCTGTCAGTAGATAGTGACAGAGTGAAGAAATATGTTAAAAATATATTGTTAGAAAAGTTACAGACTGCACTACAAAGTTACATTGTGCAGCTATATGCCGACATCATGTTACTACCAGCCTGATCAAGAAAGCTCATCAGATATTCTACTTCCTCAGGCGGCTGAGGCGAGCTGGTCTGGGAAGCTCAGTCCTCACCTCTTTCTACAGGTGTGCAGTAGAGAGCATGCTGTTCTCCAACATCGTGTGGTATGGAGGCTGCACAGCTGCAGAAAGAAAAGCTTTGCAGAGAGTGGTGAAAGCTGCAGTTTTCAGCCGAGTGTGATGCGGCCGGGATGAGGATCAGTTCCTCCAAATCCGAGGCCATGGTCTTGAGCCGGAAAAGGGTAGCATGCCCTCTCCGGGTCGGGGAGGAGGTCCTGCCCCAAGTGGAGGAGTTTAAGTATCTCGGGGTCTTGTTCACGAATGAGGGAAAACTGGAGCGTGAGATCGATAGGCGGATAGGTGCAGCGTCCGCAGTGAAGCGGGCGCTGTACCGGTCTGTCGTGGTGAAGAGAGAGCTGAGTCGAAAGGCAAAGCTCTCAATTTACCGATCGATCTACGTTCCCACCCTCATCTATGGTCATGAGCTTTGGGTTGTGACCGAAAGAACGAGATCTCGGATACAAGCGGCTGAAATGAGTTTTCTCCGCAGGGTGTCTGGACTCTCCCTTAGAGATAGGGTGAGAAGCTCAGTCATCCGGGAGGGACTCGGAGTAGAGCCGCTGCTTCTCCACATCGAGAGGAGCCAGTTGAGGTGGCTCGGGCATCTGGTTAGGATGCCTCCTGGACGCCTCCCTGGTGAGGTGTTCCGGGCATGTCCCACCGGGAGGAGACCCAGAGGAAGACCCAGGACACGCTGGAGGGACTATGTTTCTCGGCTGGCCTGGGAACGCCTTGGGATTCCCCCAGAGGAGCTGCTCCAAGTGGCTGGGGAGAGGGAAGTCTGGGCCTCCCTACTTAGGCTGCTACCTCCGCGACCCGACCCCGGATAAGCGGACGAAAATGGATGGATGGATGGTGAAAGCTGCACAGAATCTGTTGGAGTCAGTCTCCCCACCATCACAAACATCTACCGGTACACCTCCAGATGCAGGAAGAGAGCCACCTGCATCTTGAAGGACCCTGCTCACCCAGCACAAGCACTTTTTGCCCCGCTCCCCTCAGGAAGGAGGTTAAAGTGTAGAACCACTAGACTGGGGAATAGCTTCTACCTTGAGGTTGCTAGACTCACGGATCTCTAACCAGGATAATCACTGAAAAATCACATCTTGTTGCTGCTGATCTATTTCATGTTGCTGTGTTTGTTCACGCTCATCTGCTCACACAGACATATTCTTGCTGCTGTTCGGCATATTGTTTTTATGCTATTAGTGCTTAGCTTATTTTTAATTGGCACATTTCTTTGGTTCACATCTTAGATCTTATTACTGTTTGTCTTTGTACATTTCATTGTTGGATGTAACTGGGACTCTGCACAATTTTGGTCCAACACATGTTTTTTTCGTCCCTTGCCCTGCTAGAGGTGGAAGCTTTTTTGCCTCCCTCTCCCTCTGTCTTCCTTCTTCCTGCAATGCTCTCTGTGTGTCTGAAGCGTCTCACGTAAGCATCTTCAGAATGTAAATTAAGATTATGGATCTGGTATCATGGTCGATCAACTCTATTGACCTTATTTTTTCAACAAAACAACAAGGTCCTGGCGGAACCGGCGTGTCCAGCTGAGACGCACACGGCGGGATACGTCATGGATTCGTGGGGAGTGTGGTAGGTGATGTGTCTCTCAGTCCTGTCTCAGGAGGATGTTGAAGACGTTTACATAATTGGACATATGATAGTAGGGACTCTACTTTTTGGCATAGGCGGGGCTCAGTTCTATCGACAGTTGAAGAAGTTATTGGCAGCAGTTTCGGCCATGAGAAAACTTCCGAGCCAGTGTGAAGGTTTGATCCGTGTCGTGACCTAGCAAAATCAGCTGACTTACGAGCTAAACCGTAAGGTAGAGGTGATTTCTGAGAATTGCAGGCCCCTTGCGGCTTCTGGGACTTGTCAGCATGGTGGGCTCGACCTTGGGAGATACTCATAGCATGGATCAGTGGAATGGATTCCCACAATTAGCCCATTTTGGAAACAGATCATCTAGATCACATATGTCAGAGTCCCGGCCCGCGGGCCAGATCCGGCTCGCAAATTAAATATTTATGGCCCCCTGAATGATATTTAATTACTATTAGAAACGGCCCGCAGGCCACAGCCACCTGCTGGTGTTTTGCGCGCACCAAATCTACATTCCCCACAATGCAACGGTAGCAGGGGTGGGACCAATCCATTGTGTCTCGAACCCAGAAGAAGAAGACCCGCCTCACTTCACATTCAGGAAATCCAGTTACTTGGCCAGCTCCAGCGTGTGTGAGTGAGTAGCAGCTAACAGCTAACCAACTTTTTATCGTAACATGTCCTCTGTGTGGAAGTATTTTACACTAAACACTGCAAGACAGCAACGTCTGCAGAGCCATAGCGCCACAGGTTAGGTCAGGTTAGTTTTACGTTGGACATTCGAGTGGGACGCCACTCGCTGAACCGAAACAGGGAGACCGACAGCGGCCAGCCGCGTCTAGTCCTACCCGCTGTCTGACCGTCTCATATGATGGGACAGGCGGAGAGCGGCTGACCGGATTGAACAATAAAAACACAGCTGAAGCCCCAGAGCTAGAATGTTCACCGATAAGTTGCTAAACTTTATCATAATTAATGACCAACAGCTATCAGCTGTAGATAATGAAGGATTTTGCAGCTTGATACTTGCAGCCAACAGTAAACAATCATAAAAAAGCATATTAATTAAAAACCATAAGAAAACTGTATTAAAAACACAAAACATAAACAGCTACATTATAAAACAATGTAAAATACTAAAATCAGGAACATGTCTGTGTTGATTTATGCCAAGAACTTAGCAGATGTAAAGCTATTTAACATTGTATTTAATTAATTTATTAATTCATTTAAAAGAGAAAACAAAACCTAAACGGCTGCATTATAAAACAATGTAAAATACTAAAAGCAGGAACATGTCTGTGTTGATTTATGCCAAGAACTTAGCAGATGTAAAGCTATTTAACATTGTATTTAATTAATTTATTAATTCATTTAAAAGAGAAAACAAAACCTAAACGGCTGCATTATAAAACAATGTAAAATACTAAAAGCAGGAACATGTCTGTGTTGATTTATGCCAAGAACTTAGCAGATGTAAAGCTATTTAACATTGTATTTAATTCATTTATTAATTCAAGAGACAAAATAAAACAAATTAATCAAAAAGAAAACACAATGAAAAGAGTGCAGAAAGAAGAAAAAAATTATTATATCACCCCCTTATAATAAACATTGAACCAGTCCGGCCCTTGGCTTGTAGCAATTATTTTTTTGTGGCCCTTGGTGTATTTGACTTTGACACCCCTGATCTAGATGGACTCAAGACTGAAGAAAAAAATCTGTCTGCCTGAAGAAAATTAACAATAAAGCTTATCTGAATCTGACTCCATGCCAGCCTTGGAAATGGGCCCACTATCAAATTTCTCCTGGGTCATGAGTAACCAAGGACAATAAGCTTCATCTATTGCCCCCCCNTCAGAACTGTGGCCGATCTGAAAAAATGTTCATGGACAAATGTCACCACCTCGACCTCAAATGCATATGTAATCTAATTTTCATGGGCAACAGTGACGTAGTGGTAATGGTAGTCGTCCCCCGATTGGAAGGTTGGCGGTTCAAATCCCGGTTCCCCACACCATGTGTTGTTGTGTCCTTGGGCAAGACACTTAACCCAGAGTTGCTCCCGGTAGGACTGGAAAGCACCTTGCATGGCAGTCTGCCGCTACCGGTGTATGAATGGGTGAATGGTTGGTATTGTAAAGTGCTTTGGGGCCCCTCATAGTGGGCTGGAAAGCGCTATATAAATAAGCTCCCTTTACCATTTACCATTGTACTGCTGGTAGAGTTTTTTTATGTCTCAAATCGTGTCCTGTTACGGCTGGCTCAGGCCGAACACATTTATTGGACACAAGACTACAAGAAAGGTTTAAAAAGTTTTAATTTTGTTTAACTCCTGGAGGTTGCGGGCATGGTTCATGCAGCCAGCTCCTTTCTGGGGAGAAAGACAACTAAAAACAGAAGTTCACCCTCAGGTTCCCTGTGTCCCCAAATAAAAACAAAGTACTGTACAAACAAATGTTGGACCTGGTGAACCAGCCAAAAAGAACAAAACGCCACTCAGGCAGACCCAATCCTGTACAGGACCATCGTGTCTCCCCAGGCAACGATCTACCTGTTTAAACACCCAGCTAAGGTAACATTAAGACGAAAGCAGGACTACCGATCTCACCATGTCAAAACCTATTTAAAAACGGTGTCAAAAACAGTGTCAAACAGTCAGTGCTTAGCACAAACCACTAACCCCTCTATAGGCAAACCAACACACAAGCTCCTAGGTTTACCAGAGCTCATGCACCTGCTCAACACATCACTCCCTCAGGAGTAACAACCAAGTGGCGAGGGGTGGGTGGAGAAGCACAAACCTCCACACCTCCACACCCCTGCAACAGATCACTGCACCCAGCCTATTTATAGGTAGGCTCAACAGACTGCACCAATCAAGGCTGATCCAAATCAGGCTGTAAAAAAGGTATATTTAGCAGTGCAGCCAGGTTAGCAGCCAACATAAACAAAATATATTAGGGCTTAAAAATAATAATGTGCCCTGGCACGTAACATCCTTACAGACAGTTTTTGGATGGGGGATACAGCTATGTCATTAAACATAGCTCATTACCCATACAAACAACAAAAAACTCTAATCCAATCATTATGTAAAACATTCTGGCATACAAGACTTGTCTTAAAAACAGGTGTACATGTAGTCTTAAAAACAGGTGTACATGTAGTCTAAACAGTAAAAATGCATAACCCAGAATCAGACACCACACAAAATACAAGGCCTCCAAACGTGTGTGTTTCTTAAAACCCACCTGTGCTACACAAGTTTAACCACAGAATCTAACACCACACAAATTTCAAGGCCCAAAAAAGTGTGTGCTTCGAAAACCAATCTGCGCTCCTTGCATAGCAACAAACGAAGCACCACACAAGCACAAGAAATCCAAAAAAGTGGGTGTCAACAAACTCATCTGTGTTAAACAAGCACAGAACGAAAAAAGAAACAACACACAACACACAAGACCTCACCAAAAGTGGGTGCCAACAAAATCATCCGGGCTAAACATCACACACCGACTACATAATTTAAACACACTGCACAAAAACAAGTCAAAATATAACATACTGAAACACAGCCTCCACAGATGCACTTGGAAACCCATCAGGACTTTAAAAAAAACTGCAGCAGGCAAATAGCTCAAACCTGACTACAACCCATCAAACAGTCCTCCTTCAGCATGTTTGTGACAGAAAGTTTAAAATGATCGGACCACACAGTAGCTGTTTTCACGTACAGATTAAAAGGTAATGTGGGTGTTTAACTAAATCACAGGTCAAAACTCCTTGTTTACAGACCAACAAACAGTCAAACACTCACCCCCAATGCCTTCCTACACAACAGACTACTGTCATTAAAACAAAATGAGCACCAGCTGCACATGAACACCAAGTGTAGCACATGCAGCTGAAGTGAGCTCCACTCAAAATGACTCCACCCAAAAAACACCAAACAAAACAAGCCCTCAAAAAGTGAGGGTAAAATTAACAAATTAGCTAAATCCCGGACGAGGTGCCCAAAAATATGTTACGGCTGGCTCAGGCCGAACACATTTAATGGACACAAGACAACAAGAAAGGTTTAAAAAGTTTTATTTTTGTTTAACTCCTGGAGGCTGTGAGCATGGTTCATGCAACCAGCTCCTTTCTGGGGAGAAAGACAACTAAAAACAGGAGTTCACCCTCAGGTTCCTTGTGTCCCCAAATAAAAACAAAGTACAAACAAATGTTGGACCTGGTGAACCAGCCAAAAAGAACAAAACGCCACACAGGCAGACCCAATCCTGTACAGGACCGTCGTGTCTCCCCAGGCAAAAATCTACCTGTTTAAACACCCCGCTAAGGTAACATTAAGATGAAAACAGGACTACCGATCTCACCAGGTCAAAACCTATTTAAAAACAGTGTCAAAAACAGTGTCAAACAGTCAGTGCTTAGCACAAACCACTAACCCCTCTATAGGCAAACCAACACACAAGCTCCTAGGTTTAACAGAGCTCATGCACCTGCTCAACACATCACTCCCTCAGGAGTGACAACCAAGTGGCGAGGGGTGGGCGGAGAAGCACAAACCTCCATACCCCTGCAACAGATCATTGCACCCAACCTATTTATAGGCAGGCTCAACAGACTGCACCAATCAAGGCTGATCCAAATCAGGTTGTAAAAAAGGTATATAGCAATGTAGCCAGGTTGGCAGCCAACATAAACAAAATATATTGGGGCTTAAAAATAATAATGTGCCCTGACACGTAACATGTCCTGATAGACAAGATGTGAAAGATCTTTTTTGTAATACCACTATCTACCCTCTTGGTTCTTCCCATTTTCATATATAATATTATTATTCTGAAAAAGGATAAGAAGGCCACGTTGATAAATATGGGGCGGCCGTGGTGTAGTGGTAATGGCAGTCGACCCCCAATCGGAAGGTTGGAGGTTCGAATCCCACGTCCGCCCACCATGGGTCGTTGTGTCCCTGGGCAAGACACTTAACCCCAAGTTGCTCCCGGTAGATCTGGATGGCGCCTTGCAAGGCAGGCTACCACTACCGGTGTATGAATGTCTGAATGGATGGGTGGATGGCTGGTATTGTAAAGCGCTTTGGGGCTCCTCACAGGGGGCTGGAAAGCGCTATATAAATAAGCTCCATTTACCATTTACCATAAAATAGCTGCAGCTTCCTACACTAAGTCCATCTTTTGGGCGACTGTGCGTACATGTTCTTGCTGTACCTCGGTGCAATGATAAAAAGCTTATTCTGATTCTGATACCACATGTGGTGTGAATGACAAAGAAACTGACTCTGATGTTGAGAGTTTTCTGTCATCTGGGCTGCCACAATTATGGTTAAAATACATCTGTAAACATCTATAAACACAAACTGTTTTGAAGAAACGGAGCTGATGAGATGATGAAACAGATGTTGCAGCTGTAGCACAAGGAATAAATGTTTATTTCAGAAATTAAACCCAGCAAGCACTTGTAGATGAAGGAAAGGAGAAGGGACCCTAAAATAGCATGAGTTGTGACACAACTTATCTTTTGATTGCTGTCAAGTTACAAATAGTGACTTATAAAACCACAGCCAAAGTTTTAAATATTTTAATGGAATATCATTGGTACTACCAAAGGGAGTGGTGGTGCAAAGGTTAGAGATTGCGAGTCTGTGCTAGTAAGGTTGTTAGTTATAATCCTTTGAATGTTACATGAACAATTTAGGTGGGAAAGTTGAAGCACCCACATCTGCCTCCACCCTCATTTGACCCAATCTGGCCCTTGAACAAGGCCCTTAACACTTGAGTTTTGTTCATTGATTGAGAGAGGATGGAACGTGAGCTTGACAGATAAATCGGTGCAGCTTCTGCAGTATTGTGGCCTTTGTGTCAGTTCATAAAACAGGTTTCTCTTGTAAACAAGTCCTCGTGGCTCAATGAGACTACCAGTGGTTCTTAACCTTTTTTGAGCTACCGAACCCTCAAGTTTCATATGGCCACTCACCGAACCCCTCTTTTTTAATATATAAAATATGATTTTTTTTTCCAAATTCTACAACATCACCTTGCTCAAAGAACAAAACCAACACAGTGCATGAACTCACAACAACTTTATTCTGGCCCAATAAGAGTTTCATCCCCCAAAAATATTTTTGTATAATTTTTAATCATTAAAAATGAAATAGGATTTTTTTGAAGAATAACATCCATCCATCCATCCATCCATTGGAGCAGCTCCTCCAGGGGAATCCCATGGCGTTCCCAGGTTATCCAGCGTGTCCTGGGTGAAGAAAAAACATTTTTTTAATATATATGTATATAAATATTTTTTTTTAAATGTAATTTGTATTTTGTTGTTTTGAATACACAAAATACTCTTTTGGGGCCTAAGTAAAGTATTGCTCACATTACATACCTGCAAATCAGTGTGACTTCTGCTGTTGTTTCTGGGAGACCAGTTCGGAGATGCGTGGCATCACCTTTGCAAGTGCTACTCGCATGTCATCTTCACAGCAAAGTTTGTTCCTTTTCTTTGTTTTTATGTCCAGCATCCTCGAAAAGGATTGCTCACAAAGATATGTTGTGACAAATGGTATGAAATATTCCAGTGCTTTCTTGGCAATAACTGGGTACTTTTCCATTTGTCGACACCAAAATGTTGAGAGCGTTGTTGTTCTGAAGAGCTGCAGTTGAACCTGGCTCTGCTGAATTTCAATGATTTCGTCGAGGTATTCATCATTGACATCCGCTGTCTCAACTGCAAACGTAAATGGCTGTCTCACCCAAGCTGGATAGGACTCTGTTGGAGGGAAATATCCGTCGAGAGACTTTGCAATCTCATCCAGGTGCGTGGCAATTGTTTGATTCAGTTCGATGGACACAGAAACGTCTCCGATTCCAGGCACATTTTCGATCTTACTTAGGCAATCGTCCAAAAGAGGAAAGTTTGCGAAGTTATTGTTCTCGGTTCGTCGTTTCCATAACGGTAGTTTTTTTTTAAAGCCTTCAGGCTTTCTTCTGCTTGCATGATGTTGACACCACCACCCTGCATCTGCTGATTGACATGATTGAGAGCTGCAAATATATCAGCCATGTAAGCTAAAATCACAATGAAATCAGGATTTTTGAAGAAATCTGCATGACAATGTTGCTGCTCTTGCAAAAACAGGCCTAATTCCACACACATGGTAAAAACACGATTCAGCACCTGTCCCGGGATAACCACCGAACATTAGAATGGTACAGGAGAACCTCGAATTCAGAGCCCATTTCTTTGCACAGTTCACTGAAGATGCGGTGCCTCAGAGCACTATTTCGCACATAGTTCACACATTCCACCACAGTTTTTAATACTTCTGCCATTTTTGGAGGCAATGTTTTAGTTGCCAATGCATGCCTGTGCAGAATACAATGCGTAACAATGATGTGTGGTGCATCGGCTTTTACAAGCGCACCAAAACCAGGCTTTCTTCCCAGCATGACTGAAGCTCCGTCCGTACAAATTGCAGAAATCATATCCCATGAAAGATTATTGTCTCTGAAGAAGTCATCCACAAGCTTCTTCACATCGACTGCTTTAGTTGTTGTTGTAAGAGGCTTACAAAATAAAAAATCTTCTTGTATTGTGTTTTCTTTCACATAGCACACAAAAACAGCAAGCTGGCTTAGGTTAGAAATGTCTGTGGTCTCATCAAGTTGAAGGCTGAATTTTGCAGAACTTGAAATTAGATCTGCAACTATTTGAGCCAAGATGTCTTTACTCATGTGCTTTATTCTGTCACTGATGGTGTCATTTGAAAGAGGAATTTGGATAATTTATCTTCAGCTGCTGTTCCGAGTAGCAGATTTGCCATCTTTAATGCAGCTGGTTTGATGAGAGTTTCACCGATGGAGTGTGGCTTACCCTGCTTTGCGATCAAATAAGCAACTTCGTACGATGCTGCAAGGATCGGTTTGCTAACAGGTACAAATCCAAGAGCAGGCAGAGTGGCCCTTTCATCATATCTGGCTCGTTTCACCTTGAAATTAACAAAAAAAGGTAATTATTAGGTTGAAAGTGTCAGAAATTACCACAAAATTTTTAATTTACCTTAAACCAGAAAAAAATGTACTTAAAAATGTTGCTGAAAGGGTAGAATAAGCTTAAATTAGCAGAAGAAAGCAAAAAGAATATATTTGCCCAATCAGGCTGAAAGAAGCAGAAATGAGCACAAAAATGTGAAAATTATCTGAAAAAAAATCTAAAATTAGAAAAAAGATTCAGCTGAAAAGTAGCTAAAATAGCAGAAAGAAGCATCACCAGAATGAAGTTGAGAGCGCACATTTTTGCTGAATTAGGCTGACATTTAAAAAAAAAATAAGAGCATTAAATGTGGAATTAGCTTAAAAAGCTAAAATTAGCATAGAAACAACATCATATCTGGCTTGTTCACCTTGAATTCAGCAGGCGTTGTGTGTATTCTCCGTCTCTGTGCATCTTCATGAAGTGTTCCTTCAGTTTTGCTGGTGCCAGACTAGAGTTGCTCAACTTCGTGTTGCATATCATGCAGATCGGACGCTGACTTCCATCCCATTCCGTGACACAAGTGAATCCATGTTGGACATATTCGTCCAACCACTTTCTTTTTTTGCTCGACATATTTACCGTTTGTAAACACACGACGTACAACTACGACACGACAGCCATTGACTTCATGCGCACGTTATATTTCCGCATCACTGCACTGAATCTTGTGTAGCCAGATAGGGCGGTTCACCGCGATTTTCCTTCTGACTTTTGCGGGTAGAGAGTGCTTTGGGCGGGTGGGACTCTATTTGGCAACACCGGTCACAACGGTTTTTACACAAGTGTGTAAGCAGAGGCTCCACTGAACCCCTGAGACCGGCTCATCGAACCCCTGGGGTTCGATCGAACCCAGGTTAAGAACCAGTGGACTAACCTGTATAAATTAAGGTTTAATGAATGGGTTGTAGTGGAGGGAGCTGAGGTGAAGCTCTCCGTTTATGGGTCAGTCTACATTCCTATCCTCATCTATGACCACAAATTCTGAGTAGTGACTGAAACAGCAAGAACGCACGTACGAATAGTCAAAATGAGTTTTCTCTGCAAGATAGCTGGACTATCCCTTAGACATTGGGTGAGAAGTTCAGGTATCCAGGAGAGACTCAGAGTAGAACTGCTGCTCCTCCACATCCACTGGCCTAGTAATGCCTTGGAATCCTACCAGAAGATCTAGTGTAGAAGAGGTGGCTGGGAAAAGAGATGCCTGGTACTCCCTGCTAAAGCTGATGCTCCCACAACCCTACTCCAGAACAACAGATGGATAGACAAACGAACGGACGGACGGACGGACTGAGGATGGATGGATGGATAGATGGATGGACATATGGATGGCTGTGGGACTCAGATCTTAGTTAGTGGACAATTTTTCACAAACAATGAGCTATAGGAACATTATATTAATAATCATTTTATTTAAAAGCGCATTTCAGGACACCCAAGGACAGCATTATACCACCCCCCACTTTCACCCTCCCAAAAAATCCAGAAAAATAACTCATCAGAACTACATATTTAGCACAGATCTTAATACAGCTCCTTGAACTCATACCTAAAATGTAATGGACTGTACGTATATGGCGTCTTTCTATCTTATCAAGATACTCAAAGCACTTTACGACACAATCTTTGTTCTCATTTATTCATTCATATAGCACTCTACTAGATCTAAACAAAGTTAACAGAACAAATCATTCTAAAAAGACTAATCAGTGCTTTAGATCACTATGGTCCCTGCTTATGTGCCCCTGCTGATACGCTCCAGACCGGTACAAAAGAAATTTAAATGTTGGATCCAGGACAGTGGCTCCATAATGAGAGATTGTTTTGAAAGAACAGACTGGCAGGTTTTCAGAGAAGCTTTTGAAAATGGAGGATCGCTTGATCTTGACCAATACACATCCTTAGTACTAGGGTACATTATCACATGCTCTGATAATGTCTCCATCACAAGATATGTTAAAAGCTACCCCAACAGAAAACCTTGGCTGAATGCAGAGTTTCGCACCCTGCTGGCAGCCAGGAACACTGCCTTAAAGTCTGGAAACTCAGAGGAACTGAGAAGGACTAGAATAGAGCTGGTTGCTGGCATAAAGAGGGCCAAGGCTACATATGCACAGAGGATAGAGGGTTAGTTCACCTCACAAGACCAAAGGAACATGTGGAGGGGCATTAAGTGCATAACGGATTATAAAGGCAGGAGCGAACAATGCCCCAAAGACCCATCTCTGCCTGATGCCCTCAACAAGTTTTATGCATGCTTTGAAGACCCAAACAGACCACCCAGCACCAGACTCACCTCACCACCAGATGAAGAGCATCTCAGCGTGACGGCAGCAGAAGTAAGGAGTACTTTCAGGAGGATCAACCCTCACAAAGCAACCGGCCAAGACAACATACCCGGGAAAGTGTTGAAAGAATGTGCCGATCAGCTCTGCAATGTACTGGCCAACATCTTTAACACCTCACTTGCCCTGGAGACAGTTCCCACCTGCTTGACGACCGCCACAATCATCCCAGTCCCAAAAAGCTCTACAGTGACTGGTCTGAATGACTATCGGCCAGTGGCCCTCACCCCGATAGTCGCCAAATGCTTCGAAAAACTGGTCATGACCCACATCAAAACATCCATCAACATCAACGAAGACCCTCATCAGTATTCATACCGCGAGAACCGATCAACAGAGGATACCATCTTCTCTGTGGTCTACATTGCTCTCACCCACCTTTAACAGAAGGACTCATACGTCTGTCTGCTCTGTGTGGACTTCACATCTGCCTTCAACACCATGATCCTCCAAACCCTGATGGATAAACTATTCAAACTAGGACTGGGGCCCTCCATTTGTAACTGGGTACTAGATTTCTTAACAGACCACAGTCAGTGAGGATCCACGACTTTTCCTCCTCCACCATAACCCTCAGCACTGGCTCTCCTCAATGATGTGTGTTGAGCCCTCTCCTGTTCACTCTGCTCACATATGATTGTGCAACATCCCATCCAGGCTGTCATATTGTAAAGTTTGCAGATGATACAGCTGTGGTGGGATGCATCACACACAATGATGAGTCCAGCTCAGCGGCGGCCGCCACTAGAGGGCGCTAGGGACGCCGCCCCTCTGGAACCTGCAGCTCTGCACCATTTGAAGATTTAATTTTTTTAAATAAAAATGAAATAATAAAATAAAAACATTTCGAAATGTATGCATATATGTTTTTAGTTGTGTAGGATAAATATTTTATGAGTAATGATGAGTTGTTTGTTTCAAAAAACATTTTCTGATTGTGACGTACTTCCGGTTCCCCGCTGGGTGTCGCTTAGGCCGCTTACGGCTTTTCCATTGAATCTAATTATAACTAGCACTAAGCGCATGCGCAGTTTATGTCCCATCTGTCCAAAACTATTGGACTGTACAGGTCGCATTTTCCGTCGCCCTCGAGCCTGGACTCGTCTCGTGTATCGCTGCGGTTTGCGTGTTTCCGGTCCGAGGAGGAGGGGTCGGAGTGGGGACCATCTCTGTACAGTCAGAGCTGATCACACGGCAATGTTGAAACAGCAGTAATTAATAATGGTGCATTTCTACACAAGTAAGCAAGTAATATTAAGTGAGTTTAATGAATCGCTAAGCAAAGTTTGAGCTGATCTCATCTGTGTGCGTGACGTGGTGTGCGTGTTGCGGTCAGTCAACAGTAGCTAGCTACTAGCTGTGCTTATGTTGTGTACTGTACAACATTATAAAAGTTGCTAGTTATGAACCCGAATGTCTGAAGACGACTCCTGTCTGTTCATCTTCAGCTCATGTCATGAACTGTTTTACTCCTCAGAGTGTCTGTGTTATATGGAAGCGTATTGCATTCAACCAAGAAATTTTTTGGGGGAGTTTATGTAGTAAAAACATGATAATTATGTAGTAAAAACGTGATAATTATGTAGTTAAAACGTGATTCTAAGTAGTAAAAACGTGATACTATGTAGTGAAAACGTGATACTATGTAGTGAAAACGTGATAATTATGTAGTAAAAACATGATAATTATGTAGTTAAAACGTGATACTAAGTAGTAAAAACGTGATACTATGTAGTGAAAACGTGATACTATGTAGTGAAAACGTGATAATTATGTAGTAAAAACGTGATAATTATGTAGTTAAAACGTGATATTATGTAGTGAAAACGTGATAAGTTTACATGTAGGATGCATGCAGTATGTTAGGAGGCCTGGGGCCTCATGTATCAACCATGCGTGCGCACAAAAACATTGCGCACGTCACTTTCCACGCAAAAGCCCGTATGTATCAAAACTGAACTGAACGTGAATATATGCGCATCCAGGTACATATCCACGCAAGCTCCCGAGCAGGCGTACGCACGTTTCTGTGGTTCTTGTTCCTTTGGCGACACTTACAGGTGTTTCAGAGAAACTGAAGCCCCACAGTCTGTGGTTGACTTTAAGAGCGGCTTGAAGACCTTTCTTTTCAACCGAGCATACTTTACTCCTCATGATTCTACTTTTGATCTTAGCTGATACTGTTGTTGATTTTAATTGTTTTATTATTTGTCTTATTGACATTCAAATATGTTGCACCTTGTAGCACTTTGAGATTTCCATTAATGAAAAGTGCGTTATAAATTGAATTCATTATTATTATTATTATTATTATTATTATTATTATTATTAACAGTTCAAGATGTGAAAATGATTAATATTCCCTCCAAACACACGATTAACAAGTATTACATCCACATGACGCAGTGGAATAAAGGACGCGCAACGTTGTGCCAAAAATAAATTTAACAGGAACGGATTCATTCAGCCTTACTGGAGGTTATAATAAATAGTGTAACACGCAGAGCATTTATTTAGAAACAGATATAGTTTTCCGATCTAGGATATGGCTTATCAGCCGTTTTCAGAAATAATAATTTTCCAGTTTGGCACTACTGCTGCGCTCTGGGGAGCCGTGCATCACGCGTGCATACAGAAGCAGCGGTCAAACTGTTCCACAGAGGGGGCTGCAGGTCGATCGGGACTGTGCAGTCCAGTCCACACAAAGCCGGATCATGTCCAATGGTCTCATCGATTCCAAAGGCTGAGTGGTCGCGCTTGGAGCGCGCGCGCACCCTCACCGGTGTCGACACGGCAGCTGGAGGTGTTTCATTATCTGCGTTTATTGTAGATTTCTCCAAAATGACACGTGAAAGTACACCTTATATAACTTGTAGGAGAGCAAAAGCTTCACAGACAGACTGCGCACAGGGCTGCGGGGCGCGCGCTGCGTCTGGAGACTCCAACATCATGTCATGAAAAGTCTCCACCAAGACGCACAGACACGTTTCTTCACATCATCTACATAAACAAAGATCTATGTTCTAGCAAACATCCAAGTAAGTTCCTCTGTGTTTACAGTAATAATGGTAATAAACTCGTGCGCAAAGTTAATATTTCCACACAGAATGAATGAATGAGCCGGTTCGCGCACCACAGCAGGGTGCGCGCGCACACAAATACCGACAATCACTCGTTCTTTGCATGATGAACACATTTTATTACTATTCTTACTTAGGATGTTTGTCCTCACTCATATTATATTGAATTCATTATTTTCCCGAATCTAGAAATCATTTCTGATCGCGCAGGGATCAAACAAACATGTCCTTCACACATGCAGGAAGTAATTTGCATCTGTTTAACATATGTAAATGTAGGCGTGTCAGGGGAGGTGTCTCACGTGCGCTCAGTTCCACGTCAATTGTGATGTACAAAAGGAATGTGCGTGGATTCAGGTGTACGCACAGTTTGATAAATCTGGATCTTTTTGTGCGTAGACACTTTTCTGGATTTCACCGTACGTCACTTTTCAGTAGGAAATCCACGCAGGTTTTTGATACATGAGGCCCCTGGTCCCTAAAAATATAAGGTAAACCCATGTAGAGCAACCTATCTCCAGTAGCACACTGTGAACACATCTGCCTTCTACTCAAAGGACCCGAGTTCACATCTAACCTGGGGTGAAGTTATTTTGCTTTTTTTTTATTGTATTTTTTTTTCATTTATAGATGGCCTCCCTTCACACCTTATAGCCATCCTCTCACTCCAATATGTATTTTTTTATGGAGAGAAAGAAAGAAAAAAGAAAGTGAGACAACAAAACAACAATTATCCACAAAAAGAGCACAAGGCAAACACACCAAACCTCCGTCCACAATCCTGCAAAGCACATGACAGAACACAGCAACGAAACATACAAGCATAAAGACTGATAATATTCATGACCTTGCATTAGATTTCTATATATAAACATACCCATACCTACAAATATATATACAGTATACATACATATATATTTATATTCATTTATATACCCATCTACATATATCTACATATACATCCCTACATCCATTTGTGTGTGGTTGTGAGCATGCATAAGTGAATAAGGTTCCTCCAATAGAACATTTAGTAGCGATTGTGAAGCATCAGAGATCTGTCCCCCCAAAGCCCGAGACAGACGAAGGGGCGATCAAAGCCCAAGACCCCAGGAAGGACCCCGAGCCCAGAGTCCCCAGGACCACCCGAACAGGACGAGCCACTCGTCCACTCCCCAGATCCGACCAAGGGGAAGAACCGGACGAACCCCACCAGGGACCACACACAATGACCCCCCGGGGTCAACAGCGACAAATACACAGGCCCCCGCCGGAGCCCGCTGCACCGATGTAGCCCCAGGGCCGGTCACCGATGCTCGGGCACCGGGGACGCCCATCCCTCAGGTCCAGACCCGACAGGACCAGAGGACCCGAGCCCCACCAGGCAGCCACCAGGCCGAGCCGACAAACGCCCAAGCGCCCAGCCCCAGATAGTGAGGGTCCCAAGCACGCCCGCAGGCAGAGGAACACCCACCAGGGGGCCACGTGGCAGGAGCGCGACACTAGGTAGCCTCAGAAGTATCAGAGAGGGTGATGGAGATGTTCAATATTTATCATCTAAAACTAATTACTCTGACATAGGGCTGGGCGATATGGAAAAAATCATATATCACGATATGGACTTTTTTATATCACGATAACGATATATATCACGATATATACAACACGATGTGTGTATGTGTGTACAGGAAAAATTTGGACCAAAGTTTTTTTATTTTATTATTTTACTACAGATAGTTACAATTATAAGAATGTGAACAAAACGAACAAGGAAATTTGGACCAAAGTAGAAACTAGATCTACCTTAATTCAAGGAGTACGATTATGGAATGACTTAATGCCAAATGACAAATGTTAAGGAAGCCAAATCATTCCTTGTATTTAAGAAACTGGTAAAAAATGAATTGCTAAAAAAATAAATGAATCTAATTTAATGTGTGATATATGTGAATTGAAAATTGACTGAGTTATTTACTTATTTTGTTATTATAGAAAATATTGTTTGAACTGTTATTAGATGAATAAGGAGCAGATTTAATAAGATTTATTCTTCATCTGCTACCTTTCATTTTATTTTTATTTATTTTTTTCTATTATGAATACGTTAATTGTTGTATTTCATATTATAAAATGAATAAACTAACAAACAAACAAACAACTCCTTTTCTACTTTGGTCCAAATTTTTCCTGCAGGTGGCGGTAGAACAACAGCTGCTAATTAAACTCACGAAGAAGAAATCCGCTCTGAAGTTTGAGTAAACAAAGCAAGAAACAGAAAAGAGAAAACGTTGCGTTTGATTGCGGTTCTGTTATGTCTCTGGTCTGTTTTGTATTGGTTAACTGGACCCGAGTTCGGACTCGGTTGGACTCTGGGTTCGTGTCCTCTGGACCCATTTTGTCTCAGAGTTTCAGCGGAGCGAAATAATGGAAGCTAACAAGGTGAGCTTCCCCCTCTTTTTGGTAAAAGTTATTCTTCTTAGGCTGCCTGTGCAGCTGTTTTCTCCTTGTTGAGACTATGGTTGAGACACCGGCTTCATGCGCCTGCGGCTCTGTTGCTCTCGAGTTTAACAACGTAAAGCATGTGTTGCAAACCCGCGCGTGCGTCCAACATAAAGCAGCGCCGTCATCTCGCAAAACCCCATATGAAGCTTCTTTGCGACAGTTATTTTTTTATTCTTATTTATCACGATAGAGACGATAGAAGGAAAGTAGCACGATAGACACGTTTCTATCGTCCCCACGATATATATCGTCATATCGCACAGCCCTACTCTGACACCCAGCTCACTTATATCAAATATTCTCTGTTCCCTTTAAACACTTATATTTGATAGTACAAACATGTTGTTTGCTTTTCTCCTTGATACAGAAAAGACAGTCTTCTAGCCTTGACAATATTTGGATTAGATGTTCTTGTTTGATCAGAACCATGACTTGTTTGTTTTATCTGTAAGACGTCAGAGCTTGTCAAAACTCCACCTGCTTCTTGTTTAAATAGCTTGTCATGTCCAGTACAATTCGGAATTGTGCTGGACAATGTATTTGAGACCAAACTAAGTTTCAAAAGACATTAAAAGCCCTTCCCCTTTGCAAAGTTGTTTGTCTGATTTAACACTGTTCTCTTGTTTATCTTGTGTGGTTTTTATTAAGGTAACAGGGGTTTAAAATCCCCATCATTATGGTGCCGAAAACCCATTCTCCCAATACCTGCTCCTGATGACCTCTGAACGGAGCGCAGCTGCGAGGCACGGTAAATATGACAGAAAGTCCAGTGATTGGGTTTGTCTCTGGCCGGCTTCCTCTGTCCATCTGGTGCGATCAGGGTCGGGTTGGCGGAGATTTCCAGACATCCGCACAGGTCAACAAGAAATGTGAGTGTTAAATAGTGTTTGTTGATATGTCGTTTTTAAAACAATTTGAGTACAGTAACAGGAACTAGTTCACCCTGAGCCGATGACTTGAAATTTTAAGTGAGGTGCCTGTTTTTCAAGAACTAGTCGAATTTTTGCGCATTTCGTTAGTTGGCAGGACCAATCTTTTTCTATACAGGTGGTCCCCGACTTACGAGCAGGTTCCGTTCCTGCGAGGTGCTCGTAAGATGAAAATTCATATGTGAGAACGCGGAGCACGTGTTCTCGTACGTCCGGAACCTCATATGTTAGAGCTCGTGAGACCGGGAACACCTGTACTTAAGCGAGGGCGATCAAAGAAAAAATTTAAAAATTAAAAAAAAAAAATAAGCCTAGACCAGAAATGTAAGGCTGACCGCCAGACCTTACATTGGACTTAGCGTGTCCGGCCAGGCAAGAAGAGAAATTAAGACAAGAACGTTTATTTTTATATTTGACGCGTCATTCTGTTTTTGTTTAGTCCTTTTATACATGTATGTTTGTGCTTCTGGAGCCCTGCACCTCTGCTTTTTCTTCCTCCCATTTTCTTGTGTGTGTGTAGGCAGTGGCTCCTTATCTGTGGGCCTTTCTCAACCCCCCCCCCCACCCGTGCTGAACCTGCCTGCAGCGTTTTCTGTGTTTAACTGCTCTGAGTGTGATTACTGGATCTAAAAGGTTTTCCAGTTTGACATTAATTTGCTCACATATATTAATAAATACTGTACACAAAAGGTTGTCTGTCTAAAAGGAAAAAAAAAGAGATAGACCTTTAGTCAGTAAAAAAATATGGCTGAATGAATCAGAGAGACAAAGCATCTGAATAAGTTTTTATTTTATTTTAAAACAAGTACTCTAATGGCCTTGAGACAAGTGCAGCTGCGAAAGCTTAACAGAGCCCCCCCCACACACACACACCCCTCCCTCCCCCTACCACCCATCCTGCAACCCCCCCACCTCCACCCAACCCC
>JBBPBX010053351.1:0-18387 GCA_038048925.1 Garcialebias charrua | reverse complement strand
GAGTCTTGGGAGTGGTGGCACACAGGTTAGAGAAGGTGAGCCTGTGATCGGAAGATCGTCGGTTCAAGCCCCGGTACCAACAATATCAAAAATGTGGGTGAGGTATGTGAAGCACCACACCCTCATTCACCCCACTCTGTGCCCTTGAGCAAGGCCCTTAAACCCCACCATCTGCTCCTACTGGGTGTCCTAGATAGCAGCCCTCTGCTCCACACAGAGGGCTGTGGTAGCTTGGTGGTCTGTGTTTGCGTCAAGAAGGGCATCCGGCGTAAAAAATAACTGCCAAGTCTTCGTGCGACTTAGTTCGCTGTGGCAACCCCTAACGCAGGGAGCAGCCGAAAGAAGAAGAAAAACGTTAACCTCATGGAGTTCGCTTGGCTGCACATCTCTGCAAGCTACAGTGAAGTTTAAAAAATTTGGGACACCAGACTGGGTCATTAACTGCAGGAGAAGCAAAACAACCAGACCCTGGCTCATAATAAGGTCAGGAGAGCAGATCTTGTTAGTGTTCATGTGTTTCTGGGGAAGCAAAATATGCTGAGGTAAGATTAATATTGTTCTTCTACATTGTGAAGAGTTGTGGTGCATTTAATTGTGACCTGTAAATGTGAAACAATAATTGTAGTAGCTCTAAAAAAAATTAATATAAAATGTTTTTTTTTTTTTCAATTTTACAGCTGTATTCTGGTTTCATTAAAATATGTAATATAACAGATAAAGTCATTTGTGTGAATTACTGTTAAATTTTAGTCTTAATGATTGAAATTATATGATGTATTTTAACACACGATAGAGATTGAGCATAACATTTTGTAGTGAGTTACAAGAATTGCTGCATATGGGACAGAAATGAATGGACTTTTTCAGGTTCTGGGTTCAGCTGGATTGTCCCTGTTGGTTGTTGTGATCAATGTTGGGTTGGCATTCATGTTCAGGTTGTTAGTGGCTGTAAAAAATGACATCATAACTCAGGTGCTGTATCTGATTTATAAAAAGGAGGTAAGCATTATCTGTGTGTCAGAACTAACGAGTGTCTGAACTGTGAAACTGGTCATTAGCTGACATAATTAAAAACATGACTTTCCTTATTATTTTATTTTTTTACTTTCCTTAAAGTGTGGCAATAGTGGGTTGCAATGTCATAAAATCTAAGTGGAAGACCTAGCATCTGTTACGGTTTGCTACTAAAACTAAATGTGTCATGTTCCAAACAGGAACATGGCAGATGATGAAGAAACAAAAAATTTAAAGTAAATCAAAACTTGCACAAGGTCTAAAACAGAAATCTACAAAATAGACTGAAGTAGATAGGCTGTAAAGTAAAACTGCAGAAAACTTAGATAAAACAAAAAATATTTAAAAAATAGAAAGACTTATTAAAGGCGCAGAGGACAGTGGCCATTCACAAACAAAAACTTAAGTCTCCCACAGACTTGTGTACTGTGAGCTGCGCGGACACTGTGTGCACTGTTGGCAGATGGTTGAGACTTCATACTCCAGCGTCCACCTTGACAGGCTGCTGCCCAGCTCTGCAGGCAAGGGGTGTTTTACCTTTGGTACAAACTGAGATTTCTGAGTATTCAAAAAGGGGGACCGTAGGGTGTGTTCCAACTATAGAGGGATCACACTCTTAAGCCTCCCTGGTAAGGTCTATTCAGGGGTTCTGGAGAGGAGGGTCCGTCGGATAGTCGAACCTCGGATTCAGGAGGAGCAGTGTGGTTTTCGTCCTGGTCGTGGAACACTAGACCAGCTCTACACCCTCAACAGGGTCCTGGAGGGTGCGTGGGAGTTTGCCCAACCAGTTTACATGTGCTTTGTAGACTTGG
Organism: Garcialebias charrua; assembly: GCA_038048925.1. Classification (NCBI taxonomy): domain Eukaryota; kingdom Metazoa; phylum Chordata; class Actinopteri; order Cyprinodontiformes; family Rivulidae; genus Garcialebias; species Garcialebias charrua. The sequence continues at coordinate 16,561 of JBBPBX010053351.1, read as the reverse complement.
AAAAGGCATTCGACCGCGTCCCTCGGGGGGTTCTGTGGCGGGTACTCCGGGAGTATGGGGTACCAGGCCCTTTGATATGGGCTGTTAGGTCCCTGTACGACCGGTGTCAGAGCTTGGTCCGCATCGCTGGCAGTAAGTCAGGCTCGTTTCCGGTGAGAGTTGGACTCCGCCAAGGTTGCCCTTTGTCACCGATTCTGTTTATAACTTTTATGGACAGAATTTCTAGGCGCAGCCAAGGTGTTGAGAGGATCCGTTTTGGTGGCCTTAGAATCGCTTCTCTGTTTTTTGCAGATGATGTGGTCCTATTGGCTTCATCAGCTCGTGATCTACAGCTTTCGCTGGAGCGGTTTGCAGCTGAATGTGATGCGGCCGGGATGAGGATCAGTTCCTCCAAATCCGAGGCCATGGTCTTGAGCCGGAAAAGGGTAGCGTGCCCTCTCCGGGTCGGGGAGGAGGTCCTTACCCAAGTGGAGGAGTTTAAGTATCTCGGGATCTTGTTCACGAATGAGGGAAAACTGGAGCGTGAGATCGATAGGCGGATAGGTGCAGCGTCCGCAGTGAAGCGGGCGCTGTACCGGTCTGTCGTGGTGAAGAGAGAGCTGAGTCAAAAGGCAAAGCTCTCAATTTACCGATCGATCTACGTTCCCACCCTCATCTATGGTCATGAGCTTTGGGTTATGACCGAAAGAACAAGATCTCGGATACAAGCGGCTGAAATGAGTTTTCTCCGCAGGGTGGCTGGACTCTCCCTTAGAGATAGGGTGAGAAGCTCAGTCATCCGGGAGGGACTCGGAGTAGAGCCGCTGCTTCTCCACATCGAGAGGAGCCAGTTGAGGTGGCTCGGGCATCTGGTTAGGATGCCTCCTGGACGCCTCCCTGGTGAGGTGTTCCGGGCATGTCCCACCGGGAGGAGACCCAGAGGAAGACCCAGGATACGCTGGAGGGACTATGTTTCTCGGCTGGCCTGGGAACGCCTTGGGATTCCCCCAGAGGAGCTGCTCCAAGTGGCTGGGGAGAGGGAAGTCTGGGCCTCCCTACTTAGGCTGCTACCCCCGCGACCCGACCCCGGATAAGCGGAAGAAAATGGATGGATGGATGGATGGATGGACAAACTGAGGTTGCCGACTGGTCATTTGCTGACATGCCTACTGGATTGACTGACAGGTCACAGGAAAAAATAAATAAATAACTGGCAGCCCAGCGGCAGCAGTATTCTGTGTTTATATGTTGTAAAAAATAAATAAATAAATAAATAAAAACTTGCAAGGAAAAAAACATCAGCATTCTCCCAGCAGACAAAGGAAGGTGCACAGTGATTTTGAACCAGAAAGACTATCATGAGTCAAGTCAAGTCAAAGTCAAAGTCAACTTTATTGTTACTGTACAGGACATACACAGGACCGAAATTGCGTTTCTCTCAGTCCCTCGGTGCAACAGTAAACATCTAAACATTGAAACACTGAAACATATAATAATTGACATAAGCATAAAATAGTAAAACTAACACTGTCCTGAGTTTTTTGCATAGTGGAATAAGAGTATGAAAATTTACACCAACTCTAAAACTAAAACATTAAACATTTAATGAACATAATACTGTCCTGAGTTTTTGCATACTAGTATAAAAAAAGAGTATAAAAAGTATAACTAAAATAAACTAAAGGTTTCTAGCATTGACATTTGCAAAGTGGCAAAGCAGCGTATGAGTTAATGTACACAGTATATGTATGAGGTAGTAGTTGATGTTGTTATAGAGGCAAAAAGTGGCATATGCAGTAAGGCACATTGGGCATCCCTAAATAAGACCGTTCAGAGCACATTGTATATGTATCAGCAGTGGTGTAGATATTAGAGTAGTGTAAATGTAAACAGTAGTAGTTACATGTAAGCAGTAGTAATAAAAGTAAACAGTATTAATAAATGTAAACAGAGAATGTAAACAGTATTATGATTATAGGCAGTGATGTAATACAAACATTAGTGCAAGTATGAGAAGTAGTGCAAACTGTATGAGCACATGACCGAGAGCTTAGTGAATAAACCGTTTGATGACACAGAGTCCAGTGTTAAAATCTTTGTGTTGTGTGGTAATGTGTGAGAAAGTTTTAGTGTTAAGGCAGTTCAAATGGGAGGGGGGGCAGAGCAGGCAGAGTGTTTAGCATCCTGACTGCCTGATGAACAGAGCTGTCTCTCAGTCTGCTGGTTCGAGCCTGGAGACTCCTCAGTCTCCTCCCTGATGGCAGCAGTCTGAAGCAGCTGTGTAGTGGGTGTGTGGGATCACCTGCCATGCGGTGGGCTTTCCGAGTGAGGCGTTTGCTGTGTAAGTCCTGCAGTGAGGGGAAGGAGGTGCCGACTATCTTCTCAGCTGCTCTCACAATGCGCTGGAGGCTCTTGCGGCAGGATGCAGTACATGCACCAAACCACACAGTGATGCAGCTGGTCAGGACACTTTCTATGGCACCTCTGTAGAAGGTGCTCATGATGGGGGTTGAAGCTCCAGCCCTTTTCAGCTTGCGGAGAAAGTAGAGACGCTGGTGAGCCTTCTTTGCCAGTGCTGCAGTGTTCCTGCTCCAGGACAGGTCCTTTGAGACGTGCACTCCCAGGAACTTGGTGCTGTCTACTCTCTCCACTGCGGTGCTGTTGATGGTCAGAGGGGCATGTTGGGCATCCTTCTTCCTGAAGTCCACAACAATCTCCTTTGTCTTCTCCACGTTGAGAGTGAGATTGTTGTGTCCGCACCACAAGGCCAGGCGGCTCACCTCGTTCCTGTAGTCCGTCTCATCGTTGTTGCTGATGAGACCCACCACTGTTGTGTCGTCCGCAAACTTGATGAAGTGGTTGGAGCTGTATGATGGTGTGCAGTCGTGTGTTAGCAGGGTGAATAGAAGGGGGCTCAGTACACATCCTTGTGGGGCCCCTGTGTTCAATGTGATGGTGCTAGATGTGTTACTCCCGACTCGTACTGTCTGTGGTCTCCCAGTCAGGAAGTCTAGCAGCCAGTTACACATTGAGGTATTCAGCCCCAGACTGTCCAGTTTAAGGATGAGCTGTTGGGGGATGATGGTGTTGAATGCCGAGCTGAAGTCGATGAACAACATTCTAACATAGGAGTCCTTCGTGTCCAGATGTGTGAGAGCTGTGTGAAGGGCAGAGGAGATGGCATCGTCGGTTGAGCGATTAGGTCGGTATGCAAATTGGAAGGGATCCAGGGAGTCAGGGAGGACAGATGTGATGCTTTTCATGACTAGCCGTTCAAAGCACTTCATCAGGATGGGGGTGAGTGCTACTGGGCGATAGTCATTGAGGCATGCGGGCGTTGCCTTCTTTGGGACAGGGATGATGGTGGTGGCTTTGAAACAGGTGGGGACGATGGCCTGGCTCAGTGAGATGTTAAAGATGTCCGTGAAGACCGCTGCGAGTTCCCTTGCACAGTCCTTCAGCACACGACCAGGTATGTTGTCAGGACCAGAGGCCTTCCGGGCGTTAATCTTGATGAATGATCGCCTTACGCTGTCTGAGGACAGCGTCAGCACCTGGCCATCAGGAGAGGGGGGGAGTTTATGTGCTGGTGTGCTGTTACTTGCCTCGAACCGAGCAAAGAACTCATTCAGTTCATTCAGCGCAGAGGCTGAGCTGTCACAGGTCTGGGGGGGTGGTTTGTAGTTTGTGATGGTCTGTATTCCCTGCCACAGACTGCGTGTATCCCTGCTGTCCTTGAAACGGTGAGCTATTTTCCCAGAATACTGCCTCTTTGCCTTTCTGATGCCCCGGTCCAGGTTGTTTCTGGCTGCCCTCAGGCCCACCTGATCTCCCGCTTTGAAGGCAGCATTCCTGACTTTCATGAGTCTGTGAACCTCAGCTGTCAGCCATGGCTTCTGGTTAGCCCGAACAGTGATGGTTTTAAGGTTGGTTACATCATCAATGCACTTGGTGATGTATGAACATACAGTGTCTGAGTACTCCTGGAGACATGTGGTGTTGTTTGTGGTAGCAGCTTCTTTGAACATACTCCAATCTGTGGTGTCAAAACAGTCCTGGAGTGCCTCTGAAGACCCCTCTGGCCACACTCGTATCTGTTTGCGGACTGGTTTTGTGACTTTCACCAGTGGCCTGTATGCTGGCTTTAGCATGACACAGATATGGTCCGAAGCACCAATGTGGGGGAGGGGGACAGCTCTGTAGGAATTTTTCATGGTGGTGTAAACCTGGTCCAGGGTGTGGTTTCCTCTTGTTGCAAAGTTTATGTTTCTGTATGTTTTTGGTAATACACTCTTTAAATCTGCATGGTTGAAATCACCAGCCGTGATGAGAAAAGCATCAGGGTGGGCTGTTTGTTGCTCACTGATGTGCACATATAGTTCATTTAGTGCCTCACCTCTATCTTTGCTGTTGGAGCTTGGAGGGATATATACAGCAACAATCAAAACAGCTGTAAACTCCCTCGGTAAAAAGAACGGTCTGCATTTAATAGTCATGAACTCCACTAAATGTGAGCAGTGTTTGTGGACCACAGCAGCATCACGACACCATGCGTTGTTGATGTAAACACAGAGCCCGCCTCCGCGAGTCTTACCTCCCTTGATGAAAGCTCGGTCCGCTCTGTAGCATGTTAGCTGCTCCAGCTGAATAGCATGGTCCAGAACGTTGTTGTTAAGCCACGTTTCCGTGAATACAAACACACAGCAGTCTCTCACAGTCTTTTGTGTCGTTCGTAGCAGGCGTATATAATCCAATTTGTTGTTCAGGGAGCGCACGTTAGCCAGAACCATGGATGGAATAGCCGGCCTGTGTGGGCTAGCTGCTAGCCTAGCTCTGATACCTCCGCGTTTACCCCGCTTCTGTTTCCTGTCACGCCGCTTGTGGCGTTTCCATGGCGGGCGCGGTGAAGCGTCACGCCGCTTGTGGTACTTCCACGGCGGGCGCGATGAAGGGAAGGTCGGAGCTGGCTTCCAGAGCAGCTCGCAGTCACGAAGCTCACGTAACTCCTCCTCAAGCTCATTTAGCTTCTCCTGGAGTTCGCTGTTTATTCCCAAATGAGCGGTTTTTCCGACATCAAGCAGGAATTCACGGCTATACTTGCGTTCTTGAACACGTAGACAAGACAAAGACGTGCCGGCAAGTTGCGGCGTGCAGGACAAAACAGACGAAAGCACCGTGTTGAGAAAGTTATGTCACTCCTTAGTAACTTAACCACTTATGAACTGCTGAAAAGAGATCCAGGAAGTGGTTGCAAGAAGAAGTTTGATAGATTGCCTGAAAATTTTGGAGCAAGACAAGGCTATTGACTGTATTCTGTAACACAAACTCTTTAAAAGTTCTAAACTTTGTTATGGTCTGTCTTCTAGTGTCTGGTGTTTCTGTGTTCTGTTTGTGTTTAATTTAGCCTTCTCTTGTGTTTAATTTAGTTTTTTGTCTCCTCTCAGTTGCCTGGTGTCTTTGTCTTGCCCTGCTAAGCTTTCTGTTTTGTTTCTGTGTTCTGTCTGTTTGTGTTTAGTCAGCTCTTTGTTCTTACTGTGAGGATGGTGCCATCTCCTGGACTTTCCTTGTGTTGTTTCCCTCTCAACCAGCCCCACTTCAGCTTTTTTCATTCATTCAACCTTTATTTATACAGGCTAGCCTCGTTGAGCCACAGGGACTCATTTACAAGAGGGACCTGTCTCACTCACACCTAGGGTCAATTTAGAGTTACCAATCAGCCTAACATGCATGTTTTTTGGATTGTGGGAGGAAACCGGAGCACCCGGAGAAAACCCACGCATGCACGGAGAGAACATGCTAACTCCACCCAGAAAGGCCCCCGGACCGGGATTTGAACCGGGGATATGCGCGCTGAGAGGCAGTAGCTCTACCAGTTGTGATGGCAGTTAGTTTCTTCATGTTTAGTAAATTCCCTATCCTGCTTCAGCTTAGTTAATTCATGTTTAGTTTAATTCCCTGTCATGCTCCAGTTTAAGTATTATTCATGTTACATGTGTTAGTTAGTTCCCCTGCCCTGGTCTGTGTTATTTATTACCAGTGGTGGACACCAAAGCGCTAGGGAGCGCTAATGCGCTAATCCGCTTACAGCGGACCTAAACTATTTGTCAGCGTTACAGCGGACTGTCTAACTTTTATAATTCATAAGCGGATTTGTGCTATTTTTATTTAAAATGCAGTACCGCTAATAACTAATTATCTATCAGTAAAAACGAAAAAACTTAGGGCCAGTTTACACGGCGCGTATTTTGAGTGTAACCGCTACTTTCTCTTTGCGACTTTGCTTATCGCCTACACGACGCTGCTGGCCCCCCTCGATGACACCGATACTTTTCTGACCCTGCTCTCAAGGTGGAACTTTTTCGCTGACCCCCCGCTGATAATGTAAACATCTCCCGTGGAGCTTTTGTGTCAACCACATGCGCGCAGCCCGCATGCGCGTGGACAGTCTGACATTTCACGTGTCACGTTGCAAAATATAACAGTTTAACAATAATAAACAGTATTTATGTTGGCGTGGGAGATGTAAATTTATCTGAACTACAGTATCTATCTGGACTCGTTACATTTTTTAAACAGTGCGTAACGTGCTGTGAAAATGAAGACACCAGGTTTATTTTTTATTTATTTATTTATTCAGCACCAAAGTTTAAACACAAACACTGAGAATTAAACTGAACACACTATTAAAACACGTGAACCGAACTATACGTTAATGAACTGGACTCTTGCTGTGTGTTGTTGTGAAATAAAATATTTTATTCTTCGTGTTTTTATTCCACCAGAAGGGGTTTTCAAATGATGCAGTTTGTGTCCTCTCTGTCTGTCTGTCAGTTTTATGACTTTGCAGATATTTGGCTTGGGAGAAGTCCACCTAAAGCCATTCTCTGGTTCTGCAGGTTTGCTCAGTCAGGGAGTGTCAGAACAAGCCCTAATCTATGTGTGTCTTTGGTGTGGTTTGGTGTCCAGTTGCACTGATTGGTCACTTGGTGGTCTACTAGTGTGTGTGTAATTTGTGGGTGCTCAGCATTGTTGTATATTTAGTTTTGGAAACCAGAGTAAGCTGAAACCCCCTGAGGCCTGGGTAAACCAGAACAGGAGCTTTCTGGCAGTGGGGTAGGACAAGAAAACAAAGCAAAACTGCTCTTATTGGTTAAGGCAGGAAACACCCAACAAGAAAACAAAGCAAAACTTCTCTTATTGGTTGAGAGTAGGAAACACCCCACAGAAAGAGTATAAAAGTATAGGTTTCCCCTCCTCCATCAGACAACGCAGGAAGAAGCCACGAGGGAGTAACTTTCAGGTTGTATGGCCTTGTCTCCTTGAATGCGCATTTATGTTCTCTTTGTTCTCTATCTTTCTTTCTTTCTCTCTCTGTCTTCTCATATGAGATCATATATATATATATATAGCTTATAAAATATAACAAATGTATTCTGTGACTTTTAAACTTATCATTAATTAAACTGGTTTGGAACTTTAAGTGAGCGTCTGTCGTGTTTAAGTGTATCTCTCCTTTTTGATCCAATGAGTGAACCAAATAACGAACTCTGGGGCGAATAAAGAGAAAAGCCAACAAAAATGGAGGTCCCACCGAGATTGGTTGCACGCGCGGACAGGAAAGGATGAGCCGGAGTCCAGAGCACTGATCAGTGACCGCGGTCTACACAACAATGAGGTAAGCAGATTACCTGTTTCAACAAAAATCTGAAATTGGACATTAATAGGCAAATTTTAGCTCAGTGTATTGGACTCAGTAAGATAAGGAAATAAGACAAGTATACGTATACGTGAAGTAAATAATAATACCCAAGTCCCAGGTAAAAACACGCAATGGTCAAGCCTCCCAAATGCCGACGGGCGTTTGGAACAGAGGGGTCGGGGTTTTAGAATAAATAAATAATTTATTCGCCGCTGACCCTGTAACTCTGAGACCAAGTTTAACTGTAAACTTACTAGAGTGGTGACTAGTTTAAAACAGTGACAATTTAGACTTACTTATAATTCGAGATTAAATAAGTAAGGGCGGGACTGGGGGTGAGGAATTGAGGAAAACGCGCTGACTTTCGCTGATAAAATAATCCGAGAGTTCCACCTGGACCAGTTAAAAATAGAATAAAATTAGTCACAGAATACTAAATCCTTTTTTATGTTCTAAAATAATGGTTTCCTGCCATGTCACGTCAGCTTGCCTGCCTCACCTGGGTGACTTGTCTCTGCTCTCCAAACTGCACGTGGCTTTCTCTCTCTGCAGCGCTGTGCTGCTCTGGACCAGTGGCGGAGCTAGACTTTTATTGCTGGGGGGACCGAGAGGGGGCCAAAGCTATAAGTGGTCCACTTACTACGGCACAGTGGGAAAAATGGATTTATCCCAATTTTTTTGGGGGGGATTTGTAGACGCTATGAAATTTTGAAACAACATATTTTTCCCTTAAAATGATACAGGCTCTCAGTTTAAATTTTTGATCTGTGATCTAAATATTTTTAAGTTTAGAAACCAAGTGGTTTTCTAAACAGCTTTAGTGTTTGACTTTGTCCACACTCATAAAATACACAATGAAGTACCCAAAAAATAAAAAATAATAATAATATATATATATATATATATATACACCGGTAAACTTAAAATGGTACATATCGCCCCTTGCTGCTTTGAGCATGTAACAGTCACAAGACTACATTGAAATAAGAAATATAAAATGATAAAAATACATTTCTGTGTTTATTTCATTTTCTATCCAAGACACTATGATAAGAATGACTATATATTTAATATAGGCAGATACAGAGTACAGTACAGTATCTCTGTTTACAATTCTGGTTGGTGGTGTGCCTCGTGATTTTTTTTTTCAATGAAAACACTGTGCCTTGGCTCCAAAAAGGTTGAAAAACACTGGTCTAATGAAAATAAACAGTTTAAGTTAATTAGAATGATTTTTAAAAAAAAATAGCTAAACAAGAGCATGGTTTTGCTAAATTAGGCTGAAAAGTTGGATTAAAAAATGTAGAATTAGCTGAAAAAGCTAAAACAGGCTATATACAGAAATTATTAAGTAAAATACCTTGATATCACAATATTTTTTGCCTAAATAAAAGCACGGTCCTACTTGTTATTTATTTAATTGTTCCCATACACATCTTTAAAAAATGGGAGTTAAAACTGCATATTTCTTGGTGCATTTGTGTGGACAACTGGACCAGTGCTCTGTTTTTATTTTTTATTTATTTTATAGACGTTTTAATAAGATATAACACCCTGCGGACTGTTGCTCGCTGCTCTTAAAGCCTCTCACCTTCTGCCCAGAGGAGCAAGAGCCGCGCGGCTTCTCTCGTCTTCTCCCTGGCTCCCCGTTCTGCGGTTACCTTTGGAGTTCTGTTCGTTGACTCAGGGCTCGGTTCTGTCCAGAGAGCATGCGGCACGTGCGCTCAGAGCTCTGCTGTGCGGCTACCTTCTGAACTCCTGACCCACGGGGAGAGAAAAAGAGAGGGGCAGATCTTCCCGGAGCTTTTGCTAAAAATCTGCTATGAATCATGCGTTATTTCTCTACAATATAAATAAACGCTACTGTATTATTTTTAAATAAACAAATAAATAATGGCGATGCAATTTGAAAACAGGGTGAGTCATGGACTTTAAAGAATTCAAAAACAGAAGGAGGAAAATAATGATTACTGTATTTCTCAGCCTGTATGACATAATTATGGATTATTATTGTTTCTTTTTTTTTCCTTAAACTTTTCACAAGCTATCTGAGGATTAAATAATAGGCGCTGAGGTTAGAACAAGGTTTTATTTGGATACAGCAGTTAAATGGAGTGCTAAACGAAGTCTTCACCTCCTCAGTAGCTGGTGTGGGTTTCCTAAAACACAGAATAAACATTACATTAAATTGGTTTACACTTCTCCATTATAACAGGATTAGATAATTTTCTACAGCGTGAATGTGGGTGAAATGAAAAAATTAGAACTTCAGCTCAGCTCTGAAAGGGGTCTGGTTTTAACCAGGCTAGAAGGCCTCAGGACGGGTAACAGTTTTTTGAATAAACAAATAAAATATTCGCGGATAGTTCGAGATAAATTAATGAGGGCCGAATGAACCTTCACAGTTGGAAGGATTGATAAAAAAGGATTATGACATTCTATCTCAATAATTTTAGGTTATAACGCTTAGACAAACGGGAAAGTTGGAAAATTGCAGTGAACCTCCCGTTAGCATAGCATATGCTGTCCAACAGCGGACATTTTATAACTTTGTAACGTTAGACAGCTCACATCGGATTCGCTAACAAAGCGTACAGTGGCGCGTCGTGTAGATAAACAATATCGACTTTAAATAATCCAAATTTAGTTTTGTAGACGAACTTAGCAGCTAACAGCAAAGCTAACGAGCCATAGGTCCGACGTGGTTTACGAGATGTAGTCTTATAATTTGTGTATAAGCTGTGAGGATGTAGAACCGAACGCATCATACTGTACTTGTATTTCCCAATATAAGAAGCAGAGAAAGTGGATTACCAATTTGGAAGACGTACTTTTGTGAATAGATCCAGTGAATGTCCACGTCGTCTTGTGAGCGTCGACCCGAAGAGCAGGGTTGCCAGATCGCTAGACAAAAGAAGCGATCAGCTCCTTCAAAACAAGCACAACTAAGCGACTCAATGTCCACGAGAAGCGAAAATAAAAACCCGCCACAAGCGGCTGATCAAATTTGAAAGCGGCTCCAGGGAAAACAAGCCCAATTCCGCTGGAAATAAGCAGAGTTGGCAACTATGGAAAAGACAGTCGTTTCCTGTACAGCCTGAGCAGGGTTGCCAGGTGAGAAATGTAGGATTATCGTACACCCATCATAAACAAAATAAGTATGCTCGATAGTCACTCTATTGTTGAATACTGTAGCGTTTAACAGGCACTCACAGCTTTGTGGCGTCAGTACTGGGGGGAACCATAGACAATACGCATTATTGTCTGGTGGTAATTAATGACCTCTACAGAAAGTCTTCTGTCACATTTAGAAAAGCAGGATTAGCTGGAATTCCAAGACGCCTTCAGGGTTCACAAAAAAACTCCGACAGACAGTTGCGACAGGCTGATGAAAACCGATCACAACTACACGTTTACAGAATGGCGAAATTATTGTATTTTTGGCCTTTGTCGGGATTATTGATCGTACAGAGGGCAAAATTATCGTACAAATACGAAAATTATCGTACAGCTGGCAACATTGAGCCTGAGTATAATGGAGACCCCTGATGGACGAAAAAAGGTACTGCAGACAGGAGCATAATAATTTCTAGAAAAAACCAAAAACAGGTCGGAGTCACTTTATTTTTTAATTTAGTCATCCAGTTGGGTTATTCGTTCTGAAACATTTAATAAAAGTAAAGGGATGCAGGTACAGAGTTTAATAACTGTTTGGAGTCAGATGAATAAAAGAAGAGGACAGATTGGGGTTTGAAGAATAAATAATAATAATAATAATAGTAATGAATTCAATTTATAACGCACTTTTCATTAATGGAAATCTCAAAGTGCTAAGGAGGGAGTAGCCCTCACAGACAGGTCTTAAATGAATACATATTTATAGATGTGGAAAATGGATTTAAAATTCATTCATTTCTAAATTTTGATGCACTTTTAACATGCAGGAAAGGGTTTTAACAGAACTGCTTTTTTGTATGTCCAGAAGCCCAGATTTAGTTGTTTTTTTTTAGATTTCTCTACATGGATTATGGAGCATGCATCAGGGTATTTAACAAAACAGTTTGTTGAATAAATGTTTTAAAACGTGCAATCACTGATCAGTTCTCTAATATGTAATGCACTTAAATGTTAAACTGAGTAAAAATGTGAAAGGACAATTAATTTAATGTTAATATCTATATAATGTATTTATTCTTTGCACTAATACAAAGACAAAAAGTGGACCTTTAGAATGAGTATTCTGGTCGGACCCCCTTGAGATCAGATTAAGCTGTATGCGGCCCCCAGATCAAAATGAGTTTGACACCCCTGGACTAATACGTAGTTATATACCTGGAACAACAGGCCAAAATGAACGAGCCCATATTTTTACTTTGAATAAATGAGCCACTGAGCTTAATAATTTCAAATTGACAATTTAGGAGGGCATCTAGCTGTGCGGTTTAGACGTGAAAATATACATAATACATAAATAAATCCAACAAGAAGGCAGATCTTAGAAGGCTCAAGGAATTGGCTAATTATCATAGACTGTATACTAGCAAGGGGGTCTTAGGAAATAGTAAATTATATTTTCTAAAATAAAAATAGGCTACAGTATTTTTTGGTTTCAGGGTAAATTGATTATTTCACTTTTAGGTAAACTAATGTTTTGGATCTGTTGTGCAGATCAGATTAAAAGATGCCTCCGTCGAAGGTTCCATAATAAAGATTGTTAACAGAAAATTAATTTGATCCTGGTCTGTTAATGATTTTTTAATTTTTTAATTTTTTAAATAGCCTCATTGAACAATGTTGATGGAACGGCAAGAGTGAGTCTTATGAATCCCACCTCATCTATACAGAACACATAATGGTAAATATGCATTAAGATAGGCCTCTGTCAAAACACATGCAGCATCTGACTTTTGAATCTCAGCTACTGTGGTTATTGATCAGATCGGATCAGATTTAATATGAAGGTGTGTCCAGAAACTGACTCACTGTGACTTCACTGGGAAGAACAACATGGCTGGATTCATATGCAACCTTGCTCAAGAACTTTGAGGGGCATACGCAAGGAACGACTGAAAACAACAAAGGCACCGAAAGAACAAAAGACTGTCCACAAAAACTTTCAGCCGAGCAGAGGCAAAGACTTTCTCAAAGAACTGTCAAAACATGGTCATCAGACACAAATGGCCAGGATATACGGTCCGGATTTGGGGGGTCCGGACGAGAATCAGAACCCAGTGAACGTCTCACTGGGGGCTGGAACAAGAGAAAGCTGAACACGTTCTCCAAACAGACAAGAGAACAAATGGTCCTGAAGTCACTCACACCAGCAAAGGCCGCACCCCATATTGATCTGTGAGGATCTGTCGTTGATCTTAGTAGCCGGGATCAAAACTACAGTTGCTATGATAAATTTTTTAATGAAACACATAGGCGACATTTGGGGCCTGCCAGCGCAGGCTTCATGATTTTTAGTTATACTGTGCTCAGGTGGATCTGACGACTTGCTTCTTCTGGTTCCTGTAACTCTGTGGTGAAGCTGAAGGGGAGCAAGGGAAATGATCCTAGCTCCTGACCCCAAAACGAGTTAACTTTTATATTTTTGTTTCTGCAGTTATCCTTGGCGGAGTGCATGTTGGGATTCTGATGTGTCACAAGGGGTACATTTTGGTAAATGATTATAATTTTAAAGAAAATGAGATGATATCGTAGATTATAGTTAGCTATATGGTTGTGAAAACCAAATTAGTGGTGGCAATAGGCTGAGGTTTAGGAAACATCTGACACTAGTGCTAAGGTTAAAGGATGGTAAATTTAGACACAATTTCCAATTTATTAACCAAATAACTTTGGCATAATTGAAACAAGGTAGAGTTTTGTTTCAAAAGGGGGTTAAAGAAGTTAACAGATGTTTCTAAAAATAGAAAGGTTGAAATTGGTCCCTAGAAATAACTAATTAGAAATAACTAGATTGTAAATGTTTCCTAGAAACAACTAGGCCGAAAATGTTCCTAGAAATAACTAATTAACTAAAAGATGGTAAATACATTTTAGTATACAAAGAATAATAAGGATAACTGATAAATTGGCGTTATAAACAAAGTTCACTTGCGTTGATATTGAGGCGGCATCAGTCTTGAACGTTTTTTAATCATGTCATGGAGGAAGGAGTATTGATGCAAGCATATTTCAAATGAGCAATTAACAACACTGTTCTTTTTTCCTCTGTGAAAGTGTGTGTGAAGCAGGAGGGGGACGCCCCTTGGAAATGTTTCCTGGCCTGCAGGCTCGAACCACTCAAACCTGAAGTGGACTTGATCAGAGGAGGTTTAGAAATATGATGGTTCTGTAGATTTATAGCAATTGACTTGACTAGACGACATGTGACTTATTGACTTAGGGAAAATGTGTATAGAACCACAGGTGTACAATGTTTTGTGAATTATGCTCTGCCGCCGCTTGCTATGTTATTTTTTTAATTATGCTCTGCCGCCGCTTGTGATGTTATTGTTATGTGTGTGATTTCTGCTATAAGCTGAGTGAAAAGGTACAGTATTTTTTGTAAGTATGAACCGCCTCAAAACTACTCATAATTAACCCTAATGAAGATTAAGCCTCTTTCAAACCTAACTAACATGCATGATTCATTCTTTGTACTACTGATTTATAATTGATTGGGTGTTGTTTGCTGTGGCACATTCTGTTTATGATAGGTGGTACCTGGAAATGTTCCAGCTGAGGGGGTAAGGATGGAACTCTATTTTTGTTTTATTGCACATTTCCGGGTACAAATTTTAATATAACATTGGAGAAATTGGCTTACGTTTTAGAATCTGACTTATCAGCACCATTGTGAGTGGGTTTATGGATAGACAATAGAGAGTAATTTAACTCATATGGATTTACCCACGTTTGGGCCTTCTCTTAGATGAGTGAATTGGGTTAAACCAAGAAGGCCCTGTTGTAGTCTAACGAGTCGAAAGTTTGTGGTTTAGATTTTCTCAACAGATTTTACAGGAGGCAAGACCAGATAGCCCTGGTCAAGTACGGACCCGTGTGGGGTAGCTGAACGTACACCACAGGCAGTGCGTGTCAATGCCAGGGGATCCACACGGTTCAGTGTGCTCCAGCCCGTGAACCAGGAAGGAGCTAAGAGGATCGAGCAGGACAACAAGAAGAGCTCGCATTCGAACTCTTGTGCCTTTGTAGACCAAAGTAGCCGAGTAAAGTTGCGTGCGGGCCCAGAAGGACTCTGTTTTATGGGGCCACTCGGTGCTAGGAATATCCACACATAGAACAGACACCTAGAACGATAAAAACATTACATATTAGAGTTTCACATAACACGAAGAAAACTCGGGGACATAGGAGGACATTCCCGAGCAACCTAGGGGAATGCCCCTGAGTACGTGTGGCACATTCAAAAAGTATATTAATGTTTCTGTGATGGTGATATAAATCTTGTGTTCTTTCTCTATTTTTGTGTGTTCAAGGGAGACAACTGCCTTGCTGCTGGAGGAGGAACTTGGGAACTGAAGGTTCATAATTCTGCAATATCCTAAGCGCTTACTATTATTATCGTTCATAGTTTGCATATATTTCCTTATATTCTACAATTTGCATATTAATGAATTCATTCGGGTCTGGACGACCCACTGGACGATTGGCTGATAAAAGATCTCCGGTCCCTGAAAACAGGTGTTTGTATCTATAATGTTATCATTGGCTATTTTCTTAGGCATACTTATAACTTGCGGGTGCTGCTACGTGCATTGTTTAAGGTCTTTGACGGTTAGACTTATCACGTCCACCTTGGAAAAAGGGATCTTGAAGTGATGCGACAACTGCTTTTGTTAAAAAACTATAACTTGGAGGATTTTGAAAAAACTGATTGAATATTGTGTATATATGCGTTTAGCTGCGTTATTAGGTGTGTGATTTTATTTCTTTTTGGGATGGACCTCAGGAATTGAGGTCCAAAGGGGGTTTGTTGTGAAATAAAATATTTTATTCTTCGTGTTTTTATTCCACCAGAAGGGGTTTTCAAATGATGCAGTTTGTGTCCTCTCTGTCTGTCTGTCAGTTTTATGACTTTGCAGATATTTGGCTTGGGAGAAGTCCACCTAAAGCCATTCTCTGGTTCTGCAGGTTTGCTCAGTCAGGGAGTGTCAGAACAAGCCCTAATCTATGTGTGTCTTTGGTGTGGTTTGGTGTCCAGTTGCACTGATTGGTCACTTGGTGGTCTACTAGTGTGTGTGTAATTTGTGGGTGCTCAGCATTGTTGTATATTTAGTTTTGGAAACCAGAGTAAGCTGAAACCCCCTGAGGCCTGGGTAAACCAGAACAGGAGCTTTCTGGCAGTGGGGTAGGACAAGAAAACAAAGCAAAACTGCTCTTATTGGTTAAGGCAGGAAACACCCAACAAGAAAACAAAGCAAAACTTCTCTTATTGGTTGAGAGTAGGAAACACCCCACAGAAAGAGTATAAAAGTATAGGTTTCCCCTCCTCCATCAGACAACGCAGGAAGAAGCCACGAGGGAGTAACTTTCAGGTTGTATGGCCTTGTCTCCTTGAATGCGCATTTATGTTCTCTTTGTTCTCTATCTTTCTTTCTTTCTCTCTCTGTCTTCTCATATGAGATCATATATATATATATATAGCTTATAAAATATAACAAATGTATTCTGTGACTTTTAAACTTATCATTAATTAAACTGGTTTGGAACTTTAAGTGAGCGTCTGTCGTGTTTAAGTGTATCTCTCCTTTTTGATCCAATGAGTGAACCAAATAACGAACTCTGGGGCGAATAAAGAGAAAAGCCAACAGTGTTCATCTGGACCCATCAGAACCGCGCCGAACCGTCTGCCTGTTTGTTGAACGACAGCTT
>JBBPBX010053350.1:0-16035 GCA_038048925.1 Garcialebias charrua | reverse complement strand
TATATATATATTTCATTATTATATATATATATATATTTTTTTTTTTTTTGGGTACTTCATTGTGTATTTTATGAGTGTGGACAAAGTCAAACACTAAAGCTGTTTAGAAAACCACTTGGTTTCTAAACTTAAAAATATTTAGATCACAGATCAAAAATTTAAACTGAGAGCCTGTATCATTTTAAGGGAAAAATATGTTGTTTCAAAATTTCATAGCGTCTACAAATCCCAAAAAAGTTGGGATAAATCCATTTTTCCCACTGTGCCGTAGTAAGTGGACCCCTTAGCCTTGGCCCCCTCTCGGTCCCCCCAGCAATAAAAGTCTAGCTCTGCCACTGGTCCAGAGCAGCACAGCGCTGCAGAGAGAGAAAGCCACGCGCAGTTTGGAGAGCAGAGACAAGTCACGCAGGTGAGGCAGGCAAGCTGACGTGACATGGCAGGAAACCATTATTTTAGAACATAAAAAAGATTTAGTATTCTGTGACTAATTCTATTCTATTTTTATCTGGTCCAGGAACTCTTATCAGATTATTTTATCAGCGAAAGTCAGCGCGTTTTCCTCAATTTTTTTTTTTTTTTTCACTCAGTCCCACACTTTATTTATTTTATTTGTTTGTGGGTTTAATTTTCAATACCTTCATTCCTAATGTATTATAACGTATTTACGCATGGTAATATACAAATACATCACCTCACCAGATCCCGCCTCCACTTAATCAAAAGTCAAATTATAAGTGGATTTAATTGACACTGTTTTATAGTTAGCCACAAAACCTAACGAGATTACAGTGAACTCGGTCTAGGGTTTCAGGGGTGACGGCGAATATTTATTCTAGAACCCCACCCCCCCTCAACCAGATTGATCCGTCAATCAACTGGGTGCGCAACCACTGCGTGTTTTTACTCTGGGATCTGGAGTCTTGGCTGGAAACTTACAATTCTACTTTTAATTGTAACGTTCTTTTTCTTTTTACACGTATTAACCCTGGAGTCCAAACACACTGAGTTAAAATTTGCCTATAAATGTCCAATCACAGATTTCGTTTAAACAGGAATCTGCTTACCTTTTTTGGTGAGGTGACCGGTCAGTCAGTGTTCTGGACTCCTCTGCCCCTTCCTGTCCGCGCGTGCAACCATCTCGGTGGGACCTCCATTTTTGTTGGCTTTGATTCTCATTCGCCCCAAGTTCGTTGTTTGATTACACTTTGGATCAGAAAAGGAGATACGCTGAATACACTTAAAATACGACAAACGCACATAATTTAAAGTTCCAAAAACCAGTTTAATTAATCATAAGTTTTTTTTAAAAGTCACAGAATACATTTGTTATATTTTTATAAGCTATATATATATATGATCTCATATGAGAAGACAGAGAGAGAAAGAAAGAAAGATAGAGAACAAAGAGAACATGAATGCGCATTCATGGAGACAGCATACAACCTGATTGGTTGGTCCCTTGTGGCCTCCTGCGTTGTCTGATGGAGGAGGGAAACTTATACTTTTATACTCTTCTGTGGGGGTGTTTTCTGCTCTCAACCAATAAGAGAAGTTCTGCTTTGTTTTCTTGTAGGGTGTTTCCTGCCTTAACCAATAAGAGCAGTTTTGCTTTGTTTTCTTGTCTTACTCCACTGCCAGAAAGCTTCTGTTCTGGTTTACCCAGGCCTCAGGGGGTTTCAGCTTACTCTGGTTTTCAAAACTAAATATACAACAATGCTGAGCACCCGCAAATCACACACACACTAGTAGACCACCAAGTGACCAATCAGTGCAACTGGACACCAAACCACACCAAAGACACACATAGATTAGGGCTTGTTCTGACACTCCCTGACTGAGCAAACCTGCAGAACCAGAGAGTGGCTTTCAGTGGACTTCTCCCAAGCCAAATATCTGCAAAGTCATAAAACTGACAGACAGACAGAGAGGACACAAACTGCATCATTTGAAAACCCCTTCTGGTGGAATAAAAACACGAGGACAAAAACACATTTTTATTTCATAACACTGTATAAGTCATTTGAGATAAAATTCGATTTATTTATTTGTTTTTTAGAGACGGAATCGTCTCGTTAGCTTCTGTTTTATTTCAGTTTATATTGTTATAAATAGCTCATAAACCACTCGGCAGATATTTTTTAGCTTTCAGAGTGTAATTATATGAGTTTAATTTACAAACTGTTGCCCTGTATAAGACATTTGAGATAAAATTCAATTTATTTATAATAAATTTTCGCAGTGCACGCAATGGTTTGGAAGACCTCAAATCGAAACAATTTAAATTCAGCAGATTTGACCATTTCGTGAATTGATTAAGGAACGGTTAAGCTCAGGAACCCTTGTGCTATAATGTCAGCTAAGCAATATATTTTTTCTCAGCAAAAAAATTATTGTTTTTACTGTGTTAATCTTGTAAAGTCCTTCCGTGCTGGCTCGCTTCTGTGGCCGCCATTTTCAGCAGGGCAAATGAGGCGCTGATGCGTCGTGTAGCGGTGACGCATAATAGATGCGACTTATAGGGCGAAGCGGCGTATTTATGGATTTTTTCAAATTATTCCCAATAATTGGACAAAGCGGCTTATACACAGAATAATAATAATAATAATAATAATGTCTTTTCCTGTCATCTGCGTATGTTTCCCATACACAGACGAAATTCGTCTCTGCATTTAACCCAACCACCTACCAGGTGGTGCAGTGAGCAGCCATAGAAAGCGCCCGGGGAGCTGGAGAATTAGATGTGTTAGACACCCCAAGGTGTGTAGTGGCCGGGACGCGAACCCACGTCCTTCGGGTTCCAAGTCAAAAGCCCTGCCACTACACCATCTTGGCTCCAGAAGAGACTTTTACGCCGAAAAGTACGGTAATCAACTCAACACCCAGGAGGAGTATTTTTTCATTCAACCTTTATTTAAACAGTCACATTGAGCCTCGAAGGCTCATTTAAAAGTGAGATCTGTTGGAACAGACAACAAAAGTGGTGAAAAATGACACATAAGGTTTGGAGACAAAAAAATTCCTAACACATTTTAGACCTGTGAAGGTCAAAAATGTGGTAATGAAAAAAATCTCTCACACAAGCACATAATGACACCGACATTACTCAGAGGTCGGGGGAGGGGGACTCAGGTGGTTGCATGCCAGCCCGCACTGCAGAGTTCAGATAGAATCACTCAGTTCATGGAGATCTGTGCACACTCATGGGGGGTCTGCCGAGGACGGTTAGAGGCGAGTCCTGAAATGATGACAGAATGTTTATTCAGCTGGACTTCTCTGGAAAGTCCGTGGAATTCCTCAGCAGAAGGGTTGGGAGTGCGAGAGCGTCAAGTTTACAAAACTTCTCAGGCGTGTTGAGATAAGACGGCTGTCAAGGCCAGTCAGTGAGCCAAATGTCAGATAAACACGATTGTTTTGGGAACAGGCAGAACTTTAATGACATCTACCTTCAGTCTGTGTCAGTCCACTCACTCCTGAAATGTCCAAATTAAAATGACCAAACGAATGGAGCATGCCTGAGAAAATCCCCGAGATGTAATCCATTCAGCCAAAAGTCTGGTTTCTCGAGACATGAACCAAGCCATCATGTAAGGCAGGCAGCCTGACCAGGTCCAGATTAGCCGCGGACGTCTTCCTTGTGTGTTGATAGACCAGGAACCAGCCAAATCCAAAAAGCAGGAACCAGTTATCATAAATCCAATTAAATATGCGTCCTTAAGATCCACAGGTGACAGCAGAGATAGACACTTCATCACGTCTTCCAAGTCGATGAGATATCCAGCTGTGTGCATGCCAACAGGGCAAATCATGCTCGTGTTTTTGTTTGTCTGCTTTTCTTCTGTCAGAGGCCTTCCAGAGAGCCTACAGAAAGCTGCAGCAAGCCCGAGATAGCCTTCCACAAGACCTCATCAACTCCACCCAGCTCCAACAGGAATCTTCTGCATAGGTGTTGAAAATAATGTTAAAAGAAGACGTTATATCATTATAATATTGTAATTATTGAATTTCACTCAAAAAGCAATTAAAGCACTGTCCTGATAATTTGTCCATTGCATATATAGATATTAAACTTTATGCCAATAGGTGTAGCCTAATGTAATATCTTGTTTTACCCAGATTTAAGTTTTTATAGCTGCCGTTTTTTGCAGATTTAAGAAGTCTCATTTTTAAAATTACTCACTGGAAAATTTATACTTTTTTAAAGAAAGTTTGTAATAACTGCACTAAAACCATAGATATACGGTAAGATCTGATGTAGTATATCTCCGTATCCTTTACATATACTTATACTTATATTTCCGGATATTCCCGGAAATGGACCGCAATGATCCTTAAAAAATCCCAAGATCCCAAAATCCGGATACTTATCTTTGGCAGGCCCTTGACAAATAACAGCCACATTTATTTTGGATCTGCCGAAGATAAGTATCCAGATTTTGGGATTTTTTAAGGATCATTGCGGGCCATTTCCGGGAATATCCGAACACAGATCCTTCCGTATATCTATGGTTTTAGTGCAGTGATATATATTTTAATGTTAAGTTTATATTGTTACATAAAAAGTATGATACAAAATATCATATGTTTAGAGTGTGTGTACTTTTTTACATGTGAGTT
Organism: Garcialebias charrua; assembly: GCA_038048925.1. Classification (NCBI taxonomy): domain Eukaryota; kingdom Metazoa; phylum Chordata; class Actinopteri; order Cyprinodontiformes; family Rivulidae; genus Garcialebias; species Garcialebias charrua. Next base: position 11,421 of record JBBPBX010053350.1, on the reverse strand, counting down.
TGACATATGCAGTAGACGCATGCACTGATGACAATTCACTTTCACTTTTAGAAGTTAGTTGGACTCTGCTGGGATGACTAAAAAGTCTAGAATGAGGTGTTTTTACGACACTTTATGCAGAATCGATCACAAAGCCCCCCCATTCCATGCGCCAGTATTGTTGCTGAACTCCGAATGCTATAATGGTCATTTGCAGAAAGGTAATGCCATTTCACCTTCAGTTGCTGGATAAAATATGTTCTCTTATTATCATTATTCAACCTTTGTATCACAAATTTATGAGTTTAAAATAAGATGGCCTGGGAATTTATCAAGTATTAAAATAACTGTTGGCTTGTTGTAATAAATGACACTGATTTTGATGGGTGAAAAGCAGCAGTCAGAAAAATAAATTTAAAAGAGAAATTGTTCAAATGGCTTTGAAAAATAACAGAAAATACGTTAGCAACACAGCTATTAATGTATGTGCATTGCACAGTCGGAAACAATACAAATTTGCATGTTATTTGCGTATTGTGTTGACACAGTTACGGTAATAAAAAAAAAAACAATCATGCAAAAATAAATTGAATTTATTTATTTAAACTAATGCATCTTTTTTTCATGTTGCCATGACAGCAGCTTTTGTCATCATATAATTTAAAATGTTGTTAGATTTTAAACATAGAGTTCCACAGTTTATCTTGTTATAGTTCGGATTTACACTGGACAGCGATCGACATCTTGTGAGCTGAGCTCTGTAGAAATTACTTGTAAAACTTTTTTTGAAGAAGAAATTCTAAACTTTCAACTCTCGAGGACACGTCTTGAGAATCCAGAGATCGAAAGCCTTGATTTTTTTTGGTAAGTAAGAAAATAGTAACTTGATTTAAATAACCTTTTTGCCAAGATTATATTTACAAAACTTGAAATTTCAACTGATGGGCAAATACTGTATTAGTAGGGCTAACAAGCTAATAAGTTAAGTCAGTTAAAAAGCTCTTGGGTTAGCTAACAAGCTAATAAACTAACGTTAAGTCAGTTAAAAAGCTCTTGGGTTAGCTAACAAGCTAATAAGCTAACGTCAGTTAAAAAGCTCTTAGGTTAGCTAACAAGCTAACAAGCTAACGTTAAGTCAGTTAAGAAGCTCTTAGGTTAGCTAACAAGCTAATAAACTAACGTTAAGTCAGTTAAAAAGCTCTTGGGTTAGCTAACAAGCTAATGTTAAGTCAGTTAAAAAGCTCTTAGGTTAGCTAACAAGCTAATAAACTAACGTTAAGTCAGTTAAAAAGCTCTTGGGTTAGCTAACAAGCTAATGTTAAGTCAGTTAAAAAGCTCTTAGGTTAGCTAACAAGCTAATAAGCTAACGTTAAGTCAGTTAAAAAGCTCTTAGGTTAGCTAATAAGCTAATGTTAGATTTAGCTGACATATTGAATTAAACATTTATATGTCAAACAAATCATATTGAGTGAGTTTTCTTAGCATTAGTTTTGTACTTGGTTGGTCATATCGTGACTTTTTTATACGATTGTTGAATCTTTTGTTTTTAATTTTTTGTAAGGCGACCTTGTGTTTTTGAAAATTGCCCTGATTAAATTTATTATCATTATTAAAGTTTAAAACGTTTGTGTTAGTGTTGCTATAATGTAAACTGTTCATAGTCCCGTAAATTTAAACAAAAACACAGCTATTTATTTATCAAGGCACTGACTTTGTATATTGTTATTAATAAAGTTTAAAAATGTTTGTGTTCAAATGTGTTGCTATAATGTAAACTAGTAAATTTCAACAAAAACTCAACTTGAAAATATATTAAGACACTTACTTTGTATATTTTTAAAATTCTGTGCATTTACTAATTTTAATGGGGGAAAAATAAACCGTTTGGCTTTCGTATTTTTTCTTTTCATTAAATCATGTTTATTTTTCATTTTCAGTTCGTCAGAATTCGGCTTGTCATGGTTGCTATGATACGCAAAACAGGGTCATTCAGTAAATGGAATGAGCGCCCTCTAGCGACAATAGTGGGAATTTATTGGTTTTCCGTGGCGTTCTTTTTCACTACAAATTGTCATATTTTAAGTTGTATTCATGGGATACTGAAATGTATTAGATTAAAGAGCATATTTTCAAATGAGCCTTAATATTGTTTGTGTTTCATACTGCACATTTTTAGCCAACATGTATTTTACAAAACAGGAGCATCATTCTCAAGGGCGGAGTGGCCATCGGGAGATTCGGGAGTTTTCCCGATGGGCCGCGTCATGAATGGGCCGATAGGCGCACGGGGAAAATGATGACGGTTGAATGAATCTGCTCAAAATTGACTTGTCCCTGACTTTAGGCTGCAGGCTGCAGGCTCTTAAAGGGAGGGAGCGCTGATCGCTTTAAGAGACTGCAGCCTGCAGCCTCTTAAAGCGCTGATCCCTTTAAGAGACTGCGCCGCACTGGGCTGGCAGCTTGGGAGCTACCATTTGATAAAAAACACCCCTGAAAGTTCACCGTTGGTTGAGTCCAACCCAGCAGCGAAGCACGTATTTTCCAAAACATCAGCTGATGGAGCAGCGCGGAGTCCAAACTGCTAATTAGCAATAAAAATGGATAGGAAGAGGCCAGGTGGAGCTGAAAAATCAGGTTGAAGAAAAGAAAGGCGGAGGAAGCTGCCAAATGTGCAAAGCTTACAGACATTTTTTCAAAGAGACAGAAGAAGCAACAGGTAATATAAATTAAAAACTAGCATAATAAATTAAGCTAATGTCACAACGTTGTACTATGCCACTAAACATGAAAGTCAAGTGGGACCTAAACTGACAGCCTGAGCCTAATTAGAAATAAAAGCAGAAATATATAAATTGACCAATAAATAAATAAACGTCAAAGGACAATTTAAATTAAAAGAGAACTTTATCTCATACCCTGATGCATGCTCAATAATCCAGGTAGAAAAATCTAAAAAAGCTAAGTCTGGTCCTCTGGACATTTTTTGCTTTGTTTTGTTTTTTGAATGTCCAGAGGACCAGACTTGGCTTTTTTAGAACTTTATCTCATGTTTTAAAAATTAATTGACCATCATGTTTTTTTTCCAGCTTAGTTCCAACAAATTATATATTTTAATTCATAATTTTACATTTTACTGTGCTTAAAATACCGGTAGGCCTATATATTTTTTTGTTTTTACTTTTACTCTTAGATGACTTGTGTTATGTAATTAAATGTAATTATTTTTTTAATTTTCCACACAAGTCCTTATTTACGTAATGAGGCAGAAATGCATGAGGTGAAGTGAAAACAGGAGACAGAAAAATGTTAAAGCAACACATTTAATAGACAAATAAAAATAAACTCATGCATATGCATACATATTGCAACCAATGCCAAACTTGTCTCTGATTTTGCTTGTCTTGACCCTAAAAACTTTTCAGAGATGAGGCTTAAAGGACTCAAGAGCTCAGCACTTCAAGCAACAAGCAAAAATCTGCTTAGATTTGATGAGAGAGCCACAGTGAGTACTTTACACACACAGAGCTGTCCAGTCTTGGGATAGGCTGAAAAAGTCCCCTCTGGAAGAGTCCACTGTCAAGATGGTACTGAGATGGAACAGGGTTGAACCAGAGATTGAACTTGAAAGCAGGGCTTGTTCTTCTTGCAGAAACTGTGTTATCTGTGTTTACCTTATATTGACACAGTATAACCTTTTCACAGATGCCTATATAGGGCTGGCATACAAATATTTGTTGTCTCATGTTGCATGTGAAAGCTTCTCTACTCTCAAGTTCATCAAGAATAGACTATGAAGCACACTTAACCAGGAGCATTTGGAGGCATTTATGCTGATGTCCACAGAGAAAGAACTTCTTATGTCCATTGACAAAGTAACACATATGGTGGCAGAAACTAGTGCACTTCTTAGGCGCTTACTGATGCTGTAGATCACATGTCAAACTCGAGGCCCATGGGCCAAATCTGGTCTCATTGACATTTTATCTGGCCTCAAATTTAATATTTTGAATGTAAAATAGTTTTATGGTTTATCTTTTTGTCACTGTATTTAGTGCAAACTTCTCATGACAGCTGGCCAACGTTCAAGCCAACAAAATTACGTTTTGAGTTTTTCAGTTATCTTTGAGTCTGATATGGAAAGAGCAACAAAGAATTGACTTATCATTTTCTGTTTTTTAAGTCAACTAATTTAGTTTTTTTCCCACCTGATTTGCTGAATTGTAACAAAATGTAACTAAAAATTATAACCAAAAAAAAGTTGTTGATTGTATTGCAATAAAAAAAATATTATAGGCTACATTTTTGCCAAATATTTTTAAAATGTGAAAAAATGGGCCACTCTTGGCCATTAAACTCCCGGGCTGAAAAGTTGTCCCACTCCGCCCCTGATCATTCTTGTTCCAACATAAACTTCAAATGACGCACGACAAAGTCATTGTGCATTTTTATATTTTCTATAATGTCTTTCTTAGGTTTGTTTCTTAGGTGACAATGATGGTTTAATTCAGGAGCCGTTTTATGTGTGAATTAATCAAAACAAATATAAAGAAGAAGAATTATTTGAAAATGGTTTGGTACGTACTCTGGAAATGAGAGACAAAGCAACTGAAGTCCAAACGAAAACTTTAAAGTCGTCAGAACGATCGTAAGAAAGCCCGCCTTAATAAAACTACAAAGAAATGATGGATGACTAAAGACTTTTACACAGAACTGTGTTTTATTGTGTTGACAAGAAATGTGGGAGTTGCTAATTTAATTCCTAAATTAAACTGGATTAATTTTCTCACACTGAAGCCATTGCTTTGTGTTTCTGCCAGTGAGTCGTCAGTGATGGCAGAAAACATTGAACTGAGGAAGGTGGCGAGAAGGTTTGATACCATCAGCGACAGCGATGAGAATTCACCTCCAGGCCCGGCCCCTGCAGACTTTTGGGATGTGGACCCGGAACAAGATAACATCTTTGAGATCTTGGATAATAGACCAGATCCTTCATGGGTGAAAAATCGTACGTCTAGTAGGACCAAATATTTCTAAAACCTCTAGCCTGATATGTCAGTGCAGATTGAGAAAATTTTTAAGGCATATAATTATCACAAGTGTGTTGTGCTGTGTATTATTTTTTTACGTGTTTTAACCTCAACAGTCTATACATTTATAAACGTGGCTTCCGTCGGGATCATCATATCCGAGGGTGTGATGAAGGCGTTTCAGACGCCATGTGAGGAGCCGACCCGCAAAAGGACAGTTAGTGACCTTTTTTATTTGATTGATCATGCATTTTTATTTAAATAAATCGTTGTTGGTGTTTTTAGGCTTTATGTGTGATTGTGACTTTTTATCCTAACCCTCCAGGTGTCTGAAAAACTCATCGTCCTGTATTTTATGGTCGAGATGATATTCAAGGTGTTACACCATGGGTGCTGTAGGCGAGGGAGATATTTCCTTAAAAACAATTGGAACAAGTTTGATGCCCTGATCCTTTGTACAGAGTGAGCATTCCCAATCATTTGTCGCAAAGATAAACGTGCAGCCACATCAGAGCGGCTCAAGTCAAAAGAATTAAAGTTCTGTAAAGCGGCACTAAATTAAAACTGCGTTTGTCTTCGTTAGGATTGTGGATTACTTTCTGAAAAGAAGGGGCATTCACTGGCGCATCTCTCAGCCGATCAGGCCACTACGATTGATCGGCAGAGTGGAATGTAAGTGGATTTTAGAACCAAGAAAAAGCAAGGGATTATATTTTTAACATGATAAGAGTGATTTTCTATGAAAAGGTGCCAACTATTGTTCAGTACCTACTATGTTCTTGACATTTAATGTAAAGGTTAATTGATGTTATAGGATTTTAGTTATCTAAATATCTATTTATTTATGTTTCTTGCCACTTTGTTGCCATGATTTACTTGCATGTTAGTACTAATGTTTGGCCAACAAACTACAATATGTAACAATGATTAAATCTACTGATTGTGGGATCGTTTACACAGAAGATCTCGTCCCTTAACAGACTTTCAAAATGTCCTGAAGGAAAACAAAAAACTGAATTTAGACACATGTTCATGGAAGAAAAAAAAGGTGTTTCATTAAAAGAAAAAAAGAAAAAAGAAATCCTGGTTGTCCAGTCTCAAAGACTTGAAAAGTTACGAGAAAATGATAAGAACGTTTGGCTCTTTGGAAGGTAAATGTGAAGAAATCCGAACTGTACATCAAAACATTTGCACAGATTTTGGAGAACACTGGACTACATCCCGTGAATGTGTGGATTATTTATTTATTTATTTGTATGCTTGTTTTTTGTAATATTTTAAATTTTGCCGTCTTGTTCGTGCTCCTTTTCGAGCCCGAAATGGCGAAAAATAATCAGTCAGTCGTCTCCAGAGATTTTTATTATTAAAAACAGATGTGTAAGAAGAAATGTTGACTCCCTGAGCCCATTTTCTCCAACTGATACATCTTTAAGATTTGATCTGAAGAAATAATCAAAACTATTTTTATTGCCAAAATTGGCATAAAATGTATTTTATTTTATTTCTAAAACCGTTGTTTTATATGTTAGTGGCAAAACTCTGTTTCTTTGGGATTTATTAGGAAATTTTAAGACACTTTTACAAAATCATCCAAAAAGTCCCAAACTTAGATTTGATTATTCATCTGTGGTTTTAGCAGCTTCAAATGTTATCAGCCCATTAAAAGGCTGTTATTAGTTGTTATCATCCCCATAGGTTGCACTCAGACTGTCCCTCCTACCTCCTGGTAGGTTTAACGGTACGTTCTTAACGCTGATAATATGCAGCTTCGCCCACGTGTAAAACCATAAGTTTTTTTTCTTAAGCTTTTATTTAACCCTTTTCTTAAGCCTAACCTTACACCTGACCCAGAGCACTGACCCTAAACTTAACCCCAAGACCGTATTATCAGTGATGAGAACGTACCTTTAAAGTGTCTGTGACATCATCTTTTAACTTTGCATATAGTGACACAACATAAATATCTTGTATCATTCAACTATGTTCGTTTTAGCAAACAAAATGATATATTAATGAAAATTCCTTTCAAAGTGAGTTTAAAATTAAAAACCGTGTTTCTTCACGGGACATCCGACTACACGCAAATGCAACATCTGTGACGTAGGAGGGAGAACGTCTTTAGAACGCCCCTTTTACATATTCATGGTGGACAATAAATAAAACGATGAATTTAGCAATCTAAGTGAAGATTTGAGCGATTTGTCTTCAGTTTGGGAAGCAGAAAGTTAGATGAGCAGAAACAGCAGGTTCTAGTTTAGATCTGCACCCGTTTTTATTTGAGTCTTACCTTTTCAGGAAGTGAGGGAGCTCCGAGGGGGGGCAGCTTTATTTATTCCATTCTTGACCAAGTATTTCATCTTTTGGGAAAGTGAAAAGGCTCACTTGTTCACTGATGATATTAGAACACCCAAATGCAACACAATGTAACAGCATTTTTCAAGTTATACAAAAAAAAAGGCGATCTGGCAGAGAATGAGTATGCGTTATCATTGCAGCCGCGAACTGAGCTCCTCCTTCCTACGTCACAGATGTTGCATTCGCGTGTAGTCGGATGTCCCGTGAAGAAACACTGTTTTTAATTTTAAACTCACTTTGAAAGGAATTTTCATTAATATATCATTTTGTTTGCTAAAACGAACATAGTTGAATGATACAAGATATTTATGTTGTGTCACTATATGCAAAGTTAAAAGATGATGTCACCCACACTTTAAACCTACAGGTACAGGAGGAACAGTCTGAACGCAGCCCAGGGGAATGATAACAACTAAAAATGGCCATTTAATGCCTGATAACAGTTTAATGGTGTTTTGTTTTCCTATAAACAGGTCACTAACAATACGGTTAAAGGCCTCAGATTAGGATAAAACAGCTTATAATATCTGAAACACTGTTCTTTAACTCATTGCCTCATGCCCGTTTTCCTACAGACTTTCTAAAGGTCTGCTTTTCCTCTCATGTTCAGTCTGACCACTTTTAGAAGAATGTGTTTTCATTTAACTCTGACTGAATCACTCCAAAGAAAAGGCTCCTACACTGAACCAGTGTTGTAACAGAAACCAAGGCCCACCTTTAAATTGGATCTTTAATCACTTTGTTACCAACAGCCTGCCACAAAGACACTATTTGTTACCTTGTCTTGAAAAATGCCAAAGACAACTTGTTCGACAAACAGAAAGTGGTATTTTAGCACCAAGCGTTATTTGGTGATGATCAAGGAAGGACAATGTGTCCGCTGGGTTCTTATTATTTTTCTAAGAACATAAACGCACGTGCACTTCATTTTTTGAAGTCTGCATTGGTCAAAATGTTGTAACGGAAGAATAAAAATTGTAAAAAAACAAACAAACAAACTATAGAGTTGAAAGAAAGTCCAAAGAAAAGCTCAGAATAAAAATTGTAAAAAAACAAACAAACAAACTACCTGTATAGAGTTGAAAGAAAGTCCAAAGAAAAGCTCAGAAGGACCTTCGGAAATGATTCAGTGCAGTCATTTCACCTTCTATTGTTAGCTAATGTAAAGAATAAAACATTAAAACAAAACTAGAGAAACTGCATTCCCTGCGAAAATGCCGTGTGAATGGCTTGTTGCAGAAGAATTAACTGAAAAACAGCTGAAAGTAAAAAAAAAACATGCTGAAATGTAGCTGAAATGGAAGAACAAGCCTAATTCAGAAGAAGAAAGCAGAAAGAACACATGAACTAGATTTAAATGAGAAGAAATTAGCACAAAAATTAGCTTAAAAAGGCAGAAATTATCAATTTACAAAGTATAATTCTATATATAATTTATAATTATATACTGTATATAAAAATATAAATCTGTATGCCTCTCTTATGATTGCCTATTGTTGTCGCTGTTGTCATCATTCTTTGTTGAAACCAGGTCTCTCTTGTAAATGAGTCCTCGCGGCTCAATGGGATTAACCTGCCTAAATAAAGGTTGAATGAAATCATGTTTATTCATCTGCCTAATCTTGTACACTGAACTCTTTGGTAAATCAACGTATGCATGTTTGTGTTGAATCCTGCAGTTCTGAAGAAGTTCGTCTTTAAGCTCCTGAAACTCCTCACCTGTGTCTGGCATGTTTTCGTCCTCCTCCTCATCACCATCTGCGTCTTCAGCATGGTTGGGGTCCAGATGTGGGCCGGTCAGCTCCGTAACCGCTGCTTCCTCGGAGGGAACGTCTCGTAAGTCGCCCGTTTGCTCGGCCTTCCTGTTCCTCTGAGATGCATTCGATAAACGACTAAAATGTTTTATTTTCTTTGGTTACATTTTTGAAAACAACACATTGAGACATTAAAAAAAGGGAATTTGGGGGAAAAAAAAAACTAATTTGAAGAAGTTAATTAATTATATTTGTTGGTGTAACTATAAGGATTAATCGAGGATTAATTCTGTTATTTAAAACAAAAATAATTATTTGAGCAGAATTTCTATTGGTTTTTATACACACAAGAATTTAGATGAAGTTTAACTACCTAACAAATGGTTTACTTTTGGAACTTGGATGAAGGACTTTATTTAATTTGTCCAGATTATGTTATTTATTAGGACATTAAGCATTCACTCACACGACCAAATTCAAAAATTTGAAGACAACACTTTAGTATTTGAGAAATTTGGCATAATACACATGATTTTAGCCCTTTGGTTACATAACTAGCATGGTTTCTTTTGAACGTGGCACAGCCAAAGTGAAACAGGAAGTGACATCAAAGGGGAACTCTTTAAACTCCCTGATCTTTTCTTTATCGGAACAACATTACTCTGCCTCTTCGTCATCTCTCTCTCTCATGGTGTTTCAAAATAATCTAAAGAAACATCAGATTCTTCTCTACTGTCTGCGTTGTGAGCCATTGTAGCGATTGTTTACATGCAGGCGTTCCCTTTGTCATCACTTCCTGTTACTGTAGAATGTCTCAACAACTGTTCTTCTCAGCTGAGTGATTTTTAAAATATATATACTTTTTGCAATAAGTTATCAATGTTATCCTTCCAAAAATGCATTCATATTCATAATGAAAATTTGATGGGCACTTTAAACACTTCCGTATGAGAAATGACAAAATTGTGGTCAAACCTAAATCAATGTTATTTATGGGAAGTCACACACACAACAAGCTTGGTACCACTTTCCAATAAGGCTCCCCTTATAGATAGCTAATGAATAGATACATTATTAATTCCTCTATAAACACTTTAATTAATAACTGCTTATTATGCATTAATTAAGGGTGACAGAGACAAAACTGACCAGTTTCTTGCCAAAGAGTGAGCCACATCTGTTCACTTATATATTTCATCTAGAGTTGCTATATTAAACATTTCAGACTAAGTTACCCTGTAAGCACAATAAGCATTTGTAAACCTAAGTTTTTAGGATATAATATCAGTTGTAGATACTTATAATGCAGTGATAAAGTACAATATTATATGCTTAAGAAAAATATTTACAAATGCTTACATGCTGTGCTTACAAGGTAGTAACTTAAATATTTAAATATAACTAGATGAATATATAGGTGGAGAGATTTGGCTCACTATTTGGCAACAAACTGCTCAGTTTTGTCTCTCTGTCACCCTTAATTAATGCATAATAAGCAGTTATTAATTATTTATAAAGTGTTTACAGAGGAATTAATAACATATCTAATATTAGCTATCTATAAGGGGAGCCTTATTGGAAAGTGCAACCAAAAGCTTCAACATCTGTACGACTGACAACCCATTTGAGAAGACTTCATCGTTCATCAAATAAATTCTTAACACATCCAGTCTGTGAGGCTCTGTTTATTGATGCAATCTAAATGTTTTTATATTATAGGTGTGCAGCTTTTGTTCAAATTTTCCTCAAATCTAAAGATTATATTCTCTAATCCCCCCTCCAATGTAGAATCTACAACGTGTCGCTCAACCCGTACTTTGTGTCGGAGTTGGGGGATACTAGCGACCCGTTTATATGTTCGGTCTATGGCTATGGAACCCAACACTGCTCAGATGTGCCTCGACTCACAGAAAATGGACAGGTCTGCCTGCTCGACCCTCCAGGCTTACCTCAGAACCTGACATCACCAACGTCGGCCAGGATGAACCAAAGTGACTGCGTCAACTGGAACGTCTTCTACAACGTGTGTCGTCCAGACGGCCCAAACCCGTACCTGGGAGCCATCAACTTTGACAACCTCGGCTCCGCCTTCTTAACCATTTTCCAGGTGGGAAATCAGTCTGTGTCTGTAAATCGATCAACAAGATGGAGTTATTCAACTCAATGTTCAGTTGTTGGCTGTATTTGTAAAATGTATTGTTAATTTAGACTTGTCTGATGTTAAAACGATAAAAACATTAAAAACATTACCAGAACCACCTTTTTCCACCTGTGTAATATCGTTAAAATGAGAAACTTCTAAAAAT